>CAAKMY010044789.1:0-27084 GCA_901111285.1 Corrigiola litoralis | reverse complement strand
ATGACATTGGCAAGTGTGAAAAGTCAAATACAAAGAATTGGTGGAAATGGAGGGAGTAGTAGATATAAATAGCAAAGGGAGTTGTTCTAATTTTTTATATTGGATAGCAGGGAGCAACTAAGGACCATGCCAAGAGTTGAGGCCAAACATGCTGGGAGGGATCTTCCAAGGATAGCTGATGTTTTAGCTAAGCAAGGAGAAGAGGGAGTTGGATCAATAGCCATGTGGACTTTTGTCAACCACCTACGCATGTACTGCATTTTTTGGACAACAATATGTGTTTTATTCCTCCGTGGGAGAATGGAAATGTGTATGGAAACACTGATTACCCATGTAACCCTGACATTAACCTTATTGAGGGTATTTGCAATGATTAAGTAGGCCGAGGGACACCGTTTATTACCAAAAAAAAAAAAAAAAAAAGAGAGCAGTCCTAGTGACTTAACAATCGAATAATGATTCATAGTTGAGCACTTGAGCTATTCGAAGAGTTGGGTTGAACGTGATCAATGTGTATCATTAGTAGGCCTGGAAATGAATTATTGTACAATGGCCAATGGGGTCACTATATGTTGGTATCATGAGCATTTTGTAAACACTGTCAAACTTCGCACACCCCTAGTAATAAGCTATGAAACGTCTACTGAGTCATTCATGGAACGTGTGGGCCGGAGTTTGTGCTTGGTGGGGCTTCTCTTAGGTGTCATCTTTTCCTACTAAGGATGCCCTAGAATCATGGATAGCAGTGCCACTGGTTGCTTTTGCTAAGAAGTTGTGGATGGCTTGTTTTTTCGCAGTAATAGTTGGATTGTGGGATGCTAGAAATAAGGTTGTTTTCGATGGAGCAACCATTGTTTGGTTTGAAGTACTATTGTGCGTTAAACTTCGGGTTGGTTTTTGGGCTAAAGGTTGGGATGAATCATTCTCTTATTCGCCTGGTCAAGTGGTTAACAATCTTGAGGGAGTAAGAGGTTAGTCCAAACAATCAGTAGACAGATGGTCACATGGCAACCCCCTCCCCCTAATTCTATTAAGTGGAACGTTGAGGGATCTTCGATAGGAAAACCTGGGAAAGCGGGTGTTGGGGGAGTTCTTCGTGATGAGCATGGTGTTATTTTATGCAAATTCTCAGCCCCTATTGGAGTACGAGACTCAAATTATGCAGAATTTTCGGCGATTGTTTTTGCAATGGGGATCACTTGTGATATGAACCGGTTTCAAAAGAGCGACATAGTGGTGGAGTCGGATTCCAGGAATGCATTATCATGGGTGAACAATTTGGATGGTTGTCCTTCGGAGCTCCGTCTCTTGGCGAACAAGTTGGAGAACCATCTTAGAATCCTTAACAAAACGAAGTTCAAATTTCAATGGCGGGAAACTAATGGCTTAGCGGATACACTTGCTAAGAAGGGAGTAGGAAGGATGGAAGCTTTGGTTGAGTGGTTGATTTTTTAGTATGATTGTACTGTTTTCTCTTGTTGTTTATTGTTTTTCCTTTGATTTTATGTATGAACTCTATGTGGTTGTACTCTTATTTGGGGTTGCTTGTTGCTTCCCCTCTCATTGCCTAATAAAATCCTACATTCCATCAAAAAAAAAAAAAAAAAAGATGGTGGAGGTGTATTTTTGCTATGAAAGTGTCTAATGAGATGGTGGAGGTAATACATCTGCATCGACAATTATGTGTCTTTCCTTACAATTTGCATTTCCTCCCATTACCACATGTTTAGGTTGGTAATAGATTCATAGAGGTAAAAACCACCCATTACCGACATCCCCTCTTGATGAGAATATTATCATTCTGCTGCCCAATTTATTGGATACGAAATAGGCCATTAGTTAATTTTTCCTTTTCTGCTTTCGTTGGAGTCGGAATGGCTTGGGTGGAAGAGAGAAATCAGTTCTTTTATTGGATCATGAATCTTAAGGACACTACTTTTTTCCCATTGGAGAATGTGATTTGCCAAAATAGGAGAAAACATCAAAATTTATGCTTCAGTTTTATAGAAATCTTGGGGAGTTTTAGATATTAGTTTGTGTTTGCTCTGTTGTATGTCACAGCCAGAAGAGAATACCTTTCACAGTTACGGAGTACAAGCCTTCTGTGTGTGTAAAAGTGTAAAACTTCTGTATACCATAAATCCATATATCTGAGTAGTGGTGGGAAAAACGAAGCACGGTTGGTGTATTGGATCATTAATCTTAAGAACACTCCTTTTTCCAGGGTCAGGGAGTCAATGGAAACTGGCAGTTGTAGTGTCATGGTTAAGCAATTTCACTGGGTTATCTATTGGTATGACAAAAGTGGCAGTAGCTATATGAGCATTTTTGACGAAGAATTCAGGCAGAGAATTATTCTTCTTTACCTTTGTACAAGAAACTTCACACGGAAGATGTCAATTTCCAACCATCTTTTGATCGAGCAGGTAGCTTCGTATAGTCCTTGTTCTTACTTTCAGCATAGCAGTTAGCAAAGCTTAGAAAAGATTCAAGTTCATCATCGCTCATTCTACACTGAATGCATTTGTGAACAAGCATTGCATGTCTCCGAAATTAACTATTGTTCGACATTTCCTTGTATGTGTATGGCTTTTGCGTACAGTAAGCCATTCTTGTAAAAAAGCTCACTGGAAGTTCAATGGTAGAAGACAAAGATGGTGCACGTGAGCAAAGGTGGTCAGAGCCAATTTTACAACAAATACAACCTGGAGGTAAATCTAGCGACAACAATGGCTCAGCTTGGGTGGTGGACGAGTCACGAGAGAGTGACGAGGTCTGGATATCACAGATAGTGAGACTGAGAGCGTGAGTGATGTCAATTTGGAAAAGAGGGCCATGTAGACCGCATTTGGGCTATACCACCAGTCCACCATGAACACGGCAGTCTGCAAAGCACTTTTTTTCCTTTGTAGTGTATGCCGCATGTCAATATGCTACTGGCTGTGCACGTTATAATGACATACGTACTGTGGATCTGCACCACCTTACTTCCAAGTTGCAAAGAATTGAACATTGGACAATTCGACATCTGATCTTTGCCAAGAGGCTCAAGCTAGGCTTTGTCACTTGGTCACTACACATGGATTTCATATTGTCCAGGCGCAGACAGAATTTTTATCAAAACATGAACTTGTAAGCTATGCAGGCCGCAGAACATCCAAATCCATTGTGTGGAACAAGTGATCCCCAACCCCAAACAAGAACAAACAGGAGCATATAAAGGGTGAAAGACAGAGAGACAGAAATTTAATATGTTTAACATAAATAGGCATGATATGTAATCTCCAAACTGGACAAAAGGTGAAACATGAATTGATGGCCATTCCAATCAGGAAATTTCTGTTCCAAAAGATTAATGAAGATCCTGACTTGTGAAAGGATTCTCCTCCAAACAGTTAACATCCAGCATGAGCTTATACAGCATCAATTTGCATATTGATTCATATATTTAAGGACAGTCCTGTAAACCAAACAATGTTTGTATGTTAGAGATGTTACGGAATGACTCCTCGATATCACAAAGACAGGATGCAGCAACTACAAAAAGAAGACAACATAAAAAACATGTATTACTGGAATTCACACAAAGTTTTTGGCAGTAGAGTACAAAGAAACGGCCAAAAGGATTCTCAGCAAATCAAACCTCACCAAAGCAAGTTCATTTCTTACAACACATTGTCACAAATGAAGTGGGACACTATAGCCAGAGCAATAAGGTATAAATCATATCTCTGACCTGTTGGTACATGACCAATTGTATATTTCAGTATAGTATATAATATATTCGACATACACGATCAACCTTATCCTAATATTCCTACCTAAAGAAACATAAGTGAAATAGTTAAGAAACTAGAAAGGAACTAGTATAAAAAAATAAAGCTGCCACTTTAGCTAAATGAGAAAAGAAGAGAGCAAAAGCTGGAAGTAAATCAAAAGAAATGTGGAACAATGGAGCTCCAAAGTCGCACGATACAATTCTTATCACTAATATAAAGTATAAACCAGTAGCACATCTTCAACCATGCAAGCCACCTGGCAGCTATTAAACTTTCTTATATGTGTATTCAAAATAGACAAAATCTAGAATGCTACAAGAGATCATACAAAATGGCATAACTCATAAGCCTCATTAGTATACAAGTCTAAAAAGAGAATACTTACTATCTTCTAGATGACAATGCAGCTACAGTTGTCCTGAAAAGAAACAAAAATTATATTATACTTAAGCATCAGACAATTACAGAAACAGCTACGAGTAGTATATAAACATTGATAAGGAAATCAAACAGACTACCTGCCCTGCTGTTTACCAATGATACTAGCACCAGATCTTGCATGAGTTGGGACCTTGCTCTGCGGATTGCCGAGACCAGATCCATCAGAATGTGCACCGTTCTCAGCAGGAACTAGCCGGTGCTGTCCTGGTTGGCCATTGAGTTCCAAAGAATCTTTTGACTTGCTTAAAATTGTCACATTGGAAAATCTTCCAGAATTACTGTAGCCAGAACCATTGACATGGCTGTTCTGCATTGCAGGTGGATGCGCACTATCAGCAGAGTTCCTCACCGGCTTAGACTCCAATGACGGAATTTTCTTAATTCGGCCAGCATGAGCCATTGGTGTTACAGCCACAGGGGGGAAAAAAGATGAGTAAGGAGATGACGCTGCAGCAGCTGCGGCAACTTTAGCCACTGCTGCAGTAGCAGCAATAATTCCTTGAGCACCTTCTCGGAGTTGGATAAAGTCTCCTTCAATGACAAACAGCTGCACTTGCAAAATGAACCCTGTAAACACCCCTTCCACTTTACACATTCAAAAATAGAAGTATCGGAAAGGAAACTTACTTCAGGGTGACTGATAACAAAGTCATCCAGTTTTCCATACTTCTTTTTATAATCATGCCAGTGCAGAGGTGCGAGCATCTTCCCAAGTCTATTTGGCAGCTGCATCAGCATGATGTTGAATGAACCAATAATTAGGGTCACAATTTTTTTTCCCTCGAGAACTCAAAACAAAGAAAAGTTGTTTACTGTTTAGCACACTCACCGTTGAACTTATACGAATTTTGCCTCCCGGTGGGATAGTCCGAACGATGCAAGCTAACAATGCTCTTTCATCAAGTAGAGGAGGCTCTGGTATGCTTCCGGTCAGTATTCCGGTCAATAGAGTACTAGTTTGCTCAGTTGATAAAACAGCATCAGGAGCACCAATTACTGAAGCTTCAGTGAAATGCACAGGATGAACAGATGATTCGGATGGTGGACTGGCAGCAGAACTTGGCTGCTCTGTCAATACATCTTGCCTCTGTAGCTCATTGTTGTCGACATTTCCAGCATCAATCTCATGAACCTACCAAAATAACATTAATATATTAGAAAAAAGGAATCTAACCACAAGTGCCTACAAGTTCTACCTGACCGTGTATAAAATGACTTGATATTCCCAACTTGTACCCGACCGTGTTACACAAATTTCTTTTTGCACTTTCATTTTGCAATAAAGTTATAGGTCAAACACAGTGTTCGTCTAAACAACTTCAAGCTAGTGCATATCAAGCAAACCTTAGTTTCACTAGTTTGATTGACAGGTTCCAAACGCAATGCCTCATGGAACTGAGAAGAGATCTGCTGCAAGCTGTGCTGATCCTCAGGATTCACAAAATAACTTTTTTCTACTGATTCGAGGGTCTGCGGAGACAAATTTTTAATTAGGCCATCGACAAAACCAGAAATTTTAATTGAAATAATAACATTGTTACACATAAATTGACATGTAATTAGTACCTGTGCCTCCCCCATAGAGGTTATCTGAGCATTAGGATCAATTCTCTGGCTCATCTGAGTATTCATGAAGTCTGCATGCAGACCTGGTCCATTGATAGAGTACTCATAGCTATAATTAGACTCGGGCCTCTGAGGGTTTTCTTCAACCTGAGATAGCTGATATTGGTTCTGAGAAGACATTGGAGGACCTTCTGATAGCTGATGGTTCTGCCACTGTTGAAACGAAGCCATTGCTGGTACAGAATGAAAATGGCCAGCATGTGATTGGGGAACATGCGATGCTGCAGACTGGGTAGCAGCTTGTTGATGCATGACATAAGAATGCATTGCAGATACCTGTCCAGGTGGAAGATACGAATGCATCCCCATAATGGATGGAGTAATTGAAAGACTGGGTGCATGATTGGTCTGGAAGAACAGCAGCAAAAAATCACCATAAAGTAATCATAAAAAGACATCAGATTTTCATATAAAACAAACTCTATCACCTTTTGTAAGCTTAATCACTAAAGAAAGAGCATCTGATACACATAACCAAACAAAACTACAGACAGCAGAAAGCTAGAATGGACAAATGGTTTACCGTCTTTCACTCCATTCTGTGTCCTTTTGTGTTTCCCCACGGAATAAAAAAAAGTGAACGAGATTTACTTAGCCGTATGGAGACTAAACCATCAGTAATAGCTTATACTCATCAAGGTCCCTGCCAATCCCTATATCTAACTAGTACCCCGATCAAAAATTAGGTACTAATGGACTATTCTATGACACTAAAGTTTGCTACTTACCCTAGCAATAAACTCCCCCGAAAGTCGGGACGATGTTGATTCTTCGCAAAGCATACCAACTGCATAGAAAAGATCTTTTTTGAAGCAAGAGCCACATCTACCTTTGGGCATGGTTTTTAATTTTTACATAGCCCCTCATACTCCCTTACGAATTAAGTGAATCATTACTTTGTGCTTAAAGTTAATGATAGACATTGCGGAGTTACTGCTAATCATAGCCGCTGAAATACAAACTCACGCTGGAACATATCTAATCTGAGTATCTGACATAAGGACCACACCGTACGGATGTAAGATTATCTCTCTCCCAAAAAAATAAGTGTCTTCCCGGGTAGAACTCTTAATTCAAAAATGCCATTGACTAAACTCCAAGCCTCAGCATCACCATCAGCCACAATACAAAATGGGCAACATCCAATCAAACACTCAACTTGTAAGACTGAGCAAACTACCTACTGATACCTGCATGTACGAATGTCAGATTTGTCTACGTTAGTACAATCTTAAGGCTGTGAACCTTCCAATGAGAAGGTTCCACTTGGGACGTGTCTGCACCCCTAAACGTTATTTTCCCTGCAAAGAAGTGTTGATAAAGAAAAAAAAAGAGAGGTATGTGGAGAACCATGATTCCTCAAAGGATAAAAAAGCACAAATCAAAAATAAAAGAGGCCAAAAGTCCATTCACAAAGATCTTCCCTAAATATACGGGTCACAATTAACTCCCTTGTTTTAACTGCCCAACACACTTCCAACTACTTCTTCCAATATAGACATTGCTTCCAAGGTGAACCTTTTTCTCCCAATTAGGTCTACCATTTACAATCCATCTTATCCAGCAAGCCTGACTTCATCATGACCTTATCCCCTAGAGTAGTTTGAGCATGCTGTTGACTGGTTTGCAGTTTGCTGGACAGATTCTGATTGATTCAGAAGAGGACCATCCACTAGCTTGTCTCACTTCCTTGCAACTTAACCATAGGGTTCAAATAAGCCTGAGTAGCCTCGTCACATGCTTATTTATCCATCTTCTTAATGCTCCCTCCCTGGACTGCTTTCATGTCGAACTCTCCACTACCTACCCCTAAGAATGAAAGAAGATATTTTTCCAAGGGAAAAAGACAGGTGCTTGAACTAGATCCTTGATTGCTTTATGACATAACTATGTCTTCCTCCTATAGAGTGGATGTGCCACGCTGCGAGCAGATGTGAGGAAGGGAATATTAAAACAAGAACACAACAATAGTTTCACCCTAATCCAATCCAATCTACTCTGAAATGAGTTAGGAAAGTATTCATTCAACCCACAATTCCTACTAGTGCATACTGCATAGCTGATTGTGTTGCAATGAGGATGTTTAACATTAACAAGCCACTGGCTAGTAGCAGCCTTGCAGAGTTACAGGTTCACAAGCTGAGGTCACAAGCAACCAAAGAATACAAAAACTGGAACAGCTAAACACCACACATCATGATTATAGTTGCTAGCGATATCTATTACGACAGTTTGCTAGGATAAAAGCAGTCAATGAACTATACATCATTATGAGAAAGGCTTATAAAAATGAAGCAAAGGGAAAATATATTTATTTTTGGAGCTGCTGGAAAAAGACTTTTAATCTAGAACGGGTAGCTTATACCATTTACAAAATCGCCTCTCCTAAAAGATTATCCTATTTAAAAAACTAAGAGGTAACTTGGTGCAGTCAAGCCAGCTAATATCAGATTATAACTACCTAAGAAATGCGACATATCTAACATTTTCAAGGTTGACCTTTTTCCTGAAAAGAAGATTTGAATTAGAATGAAAAAGAGAGGCGAATGGAGGACCATGATTCCTCAAAACAAAAACACAGGAACAAAATATCCTAACATTCAAACACCTTCCTAAATACACGCCTGTCACAGTTAACTTCTAGCTTTGTATTGTCCAACTCACACTTTCAAGCACTTCTCCTAGAATAGAAACTTGTTCATAGGCAAACCTCTCAACCGATGAGATTAACCAAAAAATCCCATCTCATTCAGTTAAGACTGCTCGCGGACATTTATGTAAGGCTTGTCGGCAGACCACTGACCTAGTTTGCCAGTTTCCAATTTATTCTGACAACTACCATCACCGTTCAATTCTTGTCTTGGGGTTGAATCCGCTCCCTCCACTTCAGAAATCAGTGCCTTGCAACTCAACAATAGAGGTCTAGAAAATTAGAGTAGCCTCATCCCAAAGCTCACAAGATTACCAAAGATTAGTGACTACACAAATGCTCTATTATTTGTTCTTCTCTATTACATCAATGCATTGCATACGTCTCTCGCTCCTCAACCCACCAAACCCCAAAAGAGTGAAAGGGAACTCTTTTTTTCTTTTTTTTTTAAATGACTGGTTCTGAAATGGAAATGTTATTTGCTTTACATGGTAAACATGTTTTCCTTCTTGAGAGGTAAGAGAAGAGGCGGTGAACAAAAACAAGAATAATTTGCCATAGATTCATTATAATCCAACAAAAGCCAGTTTCAAATAAAGCTTAGATTATATTCATTCAACCTCAGCTCCAAGTAGTGCATGGTTGATAGCTATATGATCATACAGCAATTTGCTGATAGATGAACTATACTATGTTACCGAAAAACTCTTCCTTCTAAAGGAAACAGAAGCAAAGAGATGATAGATAATACTCCCTCTTTATTCGCAGAGATTACTTTTGTAATCTACTAGACCGAACTTTTAACAGTTGATTATTTCCAAAGGAGTATATAGGTAAAAAGGATAACACGAACCTATTAAGAATTTTTTATGTTGTAAAGCCAAATATTTTTCATTAAAACTTTGTTAATAAAATGGGACGGAGTGACCATCTAGAACCAATTTCTTATCCAAATTTCGGAGCAAGTAAGTCCCATCATTATAAATTACGAAGAAGAAGAAAAATTCCTACCTGTGCTGATGCACTACCAGAAGAAACAAAAGATTGAGAGTTTTCTGAATTTCCATTTGCAAGACCCACAGAACCACCATTTGGTGTACCACCTCCATTAGCTTCAACATGATTTCCATCATTAGGTGCAATTTGAGATCCATCATTTGAGGCATTCTGGGAGATGCTAGATTCGCCATTATAGGTTCCACTGTTTCCCCTTACACCAGCCAGCTCAAGTTGAAGTTGTTGAATTGTCTGCATGTGCATTCTCTCCATCTCTGCAAACTAATATAGTAAAAACTTCTAGGTCAGGAAGCAGCAGATGCACTGAAAAACACATGCATGAAGAGACAACACACACAAAAAGAAACGATGAACATGCAAAGAGCATACAAGGGTTGAGGAAGAGCAATGATATATGAATATTTACAAATCAACGTAGCTAATGAAAAAAAACTAATTTAATATGATGAAGCAATTATCAAGAAACAACTTTACCCAAATGCCAAACTAAAAAAATGTTAATAGTCCACCAACCTGTCGTTGGCAACCAAGCCAAAGTTGGTTATACTGCTCAGTCCGATCCCGTAGCTCAGCCTGCAAAGTACTTGACTGCAAAACATCCATCTCCTGTACTCTTGCCATCCAAGCTTGTGCTTCCCTGATTTGTTCATCCTTATAAAGGATTGCCTCTTGAGTTACCCTTTGCTGCATACCAAATTCAGTAGCAAGCATAATGTCAGCACAGCCTACTAATATAAACATACAAAACCATTCTTCCCACACAACCCACATCGAACACAAATTAGTAACATAGTTGCATGTGCATTTGAAGACAAGATTGAAGGAATGAATTGCAGAATCATAGCATACTTGTTCTTGTAACTCCAGCAACTGCCTCTCTTTGTCTTGGATATGTTCTTGAAGCTCATGCATTTGCTGTCTATGATGGCCTCTCTCAGCTTCAATGTTATCACGATCCCTCCTGAACAAATGAAGAAATAGACCACTCACCTAGCTTACTTTCGGAAACATAAGTGCATTACAACAAGCACGACTGAAAAATCCTAACAAAGGACCATAAGCATCGTACAGACTAGCAAGACTCACCGAAAGCTCGCCAGTTCTTTGCTTTGCTCCCTCAAAAGGTCTTCCTTAGCCCAAGCCTACATAAGAAACAATTTCAAACAAACTGCATCCCAAGATTGCAAGCTCTATACAATAGGCAAAAGGTTGAACCAATGTTTCCAAACATACCGCTTCATTATCCCGTCTCACAGCATGCAACTCTCTTTCATTCTCCTCCACCTTCCGCTCAAGCTCATGAATCGCCTGTTCCCTTTCGCGAAGTTCATCCTGCTCAAACCCAACAAAACCCAGATTTTCAAACGATTGACATTATATAACTAACTACTAAACCAAACAATTACTAGTATTTCTTTCCACCAAACCTGAAGCCTAGCGACGACACCAGCTTGCTCCTTAACCCTGGCATCGAAACTGTTCTGCATTTCCATAACCTCGCCTTTCGCAATCAACTGAGCCCGAAGCTCAATCTCCATTCTTTGCATCTCCTCTCTCTGCCTAGCCAAATTATGGATTCTTTGCTGCACCATCCCATCATCCACAACGCCGCCATCCATTTGTATCGAACACAAGTCGACGACATCACTTAGCTCTTGTCCCTGCTGCACCTTAAACAAAAACCCCACATCAAATCACTCAAACCCTAACAAATTCCTCAACTTTACCAAACAATTACCAACAATTCCAACTCAACAAACATATAAAATTACCTCATATATAGTCCTCTCATCATTCTGCCCTAATTTCGACTCCTAAACAAAAAACCGAAACATACCCAGATCACAAATCATCACCAAAACCCTACCTTCCAAACCCTAAACCCTAATTCTCAACAATGCAAACAAAATCCCAACAACCAACATTCAAAAAAGCAACCTTTACTAGGGTTTTAGCAATTATACCTCACCCCGGTGCTCCGAAACGGCACGCCACTGCTTCCTGGACAGCGCAACGCCACGCGGGCCGGCTGCCGGCGCAGCCTCCATGGTTAATTAGCTATAAAAGGGGAACAAAATCAATTTAATTGGAAAAAACCCTAATTTTTTTGATTGGAAACCCTAGAAATTGGGGGGGTGGGGAGGGTGGTAATGCAGGTGGAAAAGGGGGGGTTTTGAAGAGGAAGGGGAGTGAAGAAATGGGTAGTGACTGGATTTTGGAAATGAGGGGGTTTTATAGGGTAGATCGTTGACACAAGGTGTAGTAAAAAGGGAAGAAAAACAAGAAAGAAGAGAGAGATAAAGGAGAGTAAGAAAAGGGGTCCAAGTGAGTAGTGAGTGTGTGAGGGATGAAAAAAGTTGGATAGCCAAGAGACTCCCGCCATTTATAGGGGTGTGGTGTGAGGTGAGGTGTGTAACTATGGTTTTGCTTATGGGATACTCTCACTTGTTTTAGGGTCGGGTGAGGTCAGGCTATATTTAGTGTCTGTGGGTGTGTAATGGTATCATGGTAGAGTGTCTCACTGGGTCGGGTCGGGAAACCGATTGTGTTATGAAAACGGGGGATATATGGGGAGGTGAGGGGTGAAATTTTTCTTTGGTTTATGGGAATATAGTGTTGAGTTGGGTGTGTAATGGTATCATAGTAGTGTGTTTTACTGAGTTGGGTCGGGGAGCCGATTGTGTGATGAACATTGGTGAATATATGGAGTGTGTATGAGGTGAGGGTGAAATTTTTCTTTGGTTTATGGGATACTCTCACTTGTTTCCGTGTCAGGTCAAACTATATTTAGTGTATGTGTGGGTGTGTAATGGTATCGTAGTAGAATGTCTCATTAGGTCGTGTCAGGAAACCGATTGTGTGATGAACATTGGTGAATACATGGAGTGTATATGAGGTGAAGTGTGAAACTTTGTTATGGTTTATGGGATACTCTCACTTGTTTTTGGGTCAAGTCACGCTATATTTAATGTTGTGTGGGTGTGTAATGGTATCATAGTAGAGTGTCTCACTGGGTTGGGTTTGGTCGAGTTATTAATCGTGTGAAGAACATGGGTGGAAAGATGAAGTGCATATGAGGTGTGGTGTGAAACTTTGTTTTGGTTTATGGGACATTCACGCTTGTTTTTTGGTCAAGTTAGTCGCTACTTAGTGGTGTGTGGGTTTGTAATGATATCATATCAGATTGTCTCACTATTTGGTTGAAATATTGATCGTGTCATGAAGAAGGGTGGATAAATATAATGGAGTGTATATGAGAAGAGGTGTGAATTTTGATTTGGCTTATGGGATACTCTCACTTTATTTTGGGTCATTCGATCACTCTCTACTTAGTGGTGTATGGATGTGTAATGGTATCTTATTAGAGTGCCTCTTCGAGTCGGGTTTGGTTGAGTTATCACTTGTGTAAGTGATGAACATGGGTGAAAAGATGGAGTGTATATGAGGTGAGGGGTGAAACTTTTGTTTGCCTGATGAAATATTCTCACTCGTTTTTTGGGTCGGGTCGGGTTACTCTTTACTTGGTGGTGGTTGGGTTTGTAACGACATAATATTAGAGTTCCTCATTGGGTCGGGTTCGGTTAAGTTATAAATTGTGTAATTGAGACAAGTGGATGACGGAGTGTATGAGGTGAGTGGTGAAAGTTTGTTTTAAATTAAGGGAAACTCTTGTTTTAGGGTCAGTCACTCAATGCTTAATGCTGTGTGGGTGTGTAATGGTATCATATTAGAGTGTCTTGTTTGATCTGGGTTAAGAATCGTGTGATAAAGACATGAGAATATATGAAGTGTATATAAGGTGACATGGGACATGTTAAATTGTACTTTGGATTATGGAACACTCTCAATAATATTTGGGTCAAGTCAATCTCTACTTAGCTTAGTGGTGTGGAGTATTATATTCGACTAACTCATTGGGTCGGGTTTGATCGAGTTACCAATCATGTGATGAAGACGGGTGGATACATGGAGTGTATATGAGGTCAGGTGTGAAACTTTGTTTTGGTTTGTGGGATACTCACACAATGGCGGATCCAGAGGGGTTCGAGGGGTTGGATGGGGCATCTTTTGGTGAAAAAATAAAAGAGAAAGATGTTTTGTGTAGTGGGTTGTGAGCCACTTAAAACATGTCATGTGTCCTTGAATAGTGTCAACACCATTGTGAGCAAAAAGTCATATACTAGCTTTTAAACTAACTCTTTACTTAAAGAGATAACTCTTCATTTTTTCCATTACACATGCTTTAAGACTTGAGTCTAAATCTAAGTATCAAAGAACATGGAACTCAAACTTCAGTTCTGAGTCAAGATCTTTCTCCTTTGTGGCTGACTAAGTTGATACAAGTTACTTTAAGTGTTAGATTCTAGAAGTTGGCTTTCTGTAATTATTTTTCAAAGTGATGTATCCAAACATAGTAAAGCCCATTAGTTGCATAGATCAATATTTTTTATGCACATATAATAATAAAAAAAAAACATTATGGGGAGTTTATATTGGTTTAAACTTGCTCATTATTGACGTTATTATCAAATAAAATACTATGTTTTTTATAAAATATTTGAATTATTTAATTGTAAAAAAAGGATTGCTTAGAAATGTTATTAACATACTTATACGTATATATTACTCCCTTCTTACCAAAAAAAACTTATATATTACTCCCTCTGTTTTTTCCGGTTCACTACATTTGACTTTTGACACTATAAAAAGTCATAGTTTAACCGGTAATAATTCATGATATAAAATTGAAAAAAATAAATTTAATTTGTTAGAGTTGTACTTAACAATACTTTTATATGATTTTAATTTTATAATTTTTCAATTTTATATTATAAGTTTTTAATGGTTAAACTAGAACTCTAAAATATGTCAAAGTCAAAGTGCATTAGACTGAAAAGAACCAGAGGGAGTACTTAACAAATATACAAACATTAATGACCATATCCAAACAGAGTAAAGCCCATCATCCGCATAGATCAAGATTTTTGATGCATACATAAAAATAAAAAATAAAAAAAGAGGAGAGAAACATGGTTTTTTGAGCATTATTTGGGGTTATTGAGAATGTTGATGGGATGTTATTGATCAAAATAACATTTTATGAGCTAGATTAGAGGGAAAACATAGTAATTAGCATTATGGGGGTTAATTTGGTTGAAACTTGCTCATTATTGATGTTATAAATTGATGTGTTTTTATAAAAATTTGGTATTTACTTGTAAAAAAAAAATTGTAGTGCATTTGTTGAATTTATTAGGAATACTATTAAGAGGCTTATATTGATATGTTACTTAACAAATACACAAACTTTAATGATCATAAATAACTGGTTTGACTAATCAACTTTCAATATTTATTATTTCAATTATGCAATTCATAATTAAATAGTTAGAGAGTTTGTAAGGGGGAAACTATGATCATCTTTCTATGTATATTGTACCCCCAACTTTGGAATTTCTTACATTTATTTATATCTTTTCTAATATTCAACCTCAAAAGAATGGCTCCATTCTCCAAAAGAATCCGGCAAAATGCTTCAACAAAATAACAGATTTAACAGAATATAGCAGTCTCTCATCTACAACATCTTCTGATAGTTCATTTTTGGTACTTTTCCCCTTTTCCAACGGCTCCTTAATTTAGTCTTACTCTTAGTTGTGTGAGATGAACATTTTTAGACCATAAACTGTTTAACACATTTTTTTTTCTTCTCGATGACTGTACAATCTTGTAAGATGGTTCATGTGAAATTATAGACATGCTTTTCCGGAGCATTATCATTTCATTGATGCATGATGAAATGACTCTGGTATCTCATACTATCGTGTAAACAACATATGTCTACACAGTAAAGCTTCTCTCCCAAACATCTTGCAGGAGCAGATGTCTTGATTAGTTGTTGTGTTGAAGTCGGTGTAATATATCCGCTTTTTTACATCATCAAACAAAATGCCGTTTTCATTTTGTTTATCAGACTCAAACTTTCTTATGGTGCACTTGTAAGTATAAGCTTTTAGCTCTACTTAAACATGCCGAAAAGTTTTCGAGTGTAAACCACAAAAATATGCTTTTATATGGCAAAAGGAGTGACAACAAGGTGTTCTTATTTGCAGTATTCATTTCTTTTTGAGTGTGTCTATGTGTATCAATGTTACTTTCATTCCTTATCCGAAATACTACAAGCGAGAAAAACAGTTTAATGAATTTTGTGAAAAAAGTTGGGATCTTTGTTGTCCTCAATATGGCTCCCGAAAATAATTCCTTAAATTAAAAAGTAATCCGCATTCTTTTAAGACAAACATCTGTTGTGGCAATTCATTGTCCTCTAATTCATATTTCTCAACCACTTGTTTCCATCTTGTGTTTTCAGTGTGAAAAAGGCATTAAAAAATATTTTGAACAATTAGAAGCTATATATCTAGCTAGTTGTCACAAAATTCTTCTACAACAAGTCTGTGCTTATTGCATAAATTTGTGGGGGTATGTTTCCTCGCCTATGTGTTATAGCGAAAACATGGCAAGAACTTTGGTAATTTGGATGTTACTTTTTGGTTGCCAAATCAACACTAGCTCGTATGAGGACTGAGCAAATATCATTGTCTGATATCCTTTGATGTTCTCGATTGTGCTCTATTGCTATTTATTTTATTTATTTGGAGTAGTATTTGCTATAGCTCTAGCTTAGCAACACATATATGCATATTGGTTTAATGCTTTAATGGTTAAGAATAAATCTATAAACAAACATAAATAAAATTTTGAAAGAAAATCACTGTTTAGAAATAGTTAGGCCAAATAGTTATTGTTATTAGAAAACACGTCTATTCTATGTTAGGCTAAACATTGAGAAATTTCTCCACAAACAGTTCCTTTAATTTTCATGTAATGGTAATTACTATATTAAATTTGAACAAAAAGCATTGCATAAATCTAATCACTAATTAAAGGATTCATTACCGTGAATGGTAATTACATATCCTTCTATGACATTGACTCTTTTCCTAATTTTTGTCTATTTTTATGCTAAATGAAATGTAATTGTGATTACATAATCAGTCTACTTACTCCCTCTATTCAAGACCAAACATCCTACTTGCCACTTGAGTGTAACTTACACTATCCCTCGGTACTTATTGGTCCAGCGCCTAACCTTATTACAAAGCTGACTAAAGACTAAAAAATAGAAATTTCCATGTTTTATTAACGTGTGATGTTTTGCAAACTTGTAACAATCCACTAATCCATAAATTTAGACGAAAGTTCCACCTTTAAAATTGTAGTAACATCAAATGAACTCAATCGAAACCGTATGAACTCCTAAACACAACTAAAAGTACACAGACAAAACAAATCCAAACTCAAAGTGAAATTGTCAAACAGCCGACCATTCTATTCTAACAGCCCCCTTTGACCATTCCTACCTCACTGGACCCAATCAAATCTTAGTCAACTCACCTCATTCCAAACATAACTAAACACACTTCCTCTTAATCAACGGCTAATAACGCATCATTCACACTTCCAAAAGTCACAGTCATGTCACTTTATCACCTAAACTCCAAACTTTAAATGTACTTACTATTCCCTTCTTCCCCCCTTCCTTTCTTCTTTCTCTCTCTAAATCTTTAATTGCTTTCTCTCTCTAGAAATCTCTCATTTTTTCCGGTGATCACTGAAAACTAATCTCGACCCTTTATTTCTGGCGGGGATTTAATCCTGACCGTCCAAAATGGGTCAGTGTTATAGTAGAAAATCTTCCATAGTCAACGACCCCACCGCCGCCGGAGATGTCGCCGTCGCCGGAGTTGTCGCCGGAGATGTTGCCGGCGCCGGTGGGTTCGCCGGTGAACCATCTCCGGCGCCGGCGAGTACGTCAGGCCGGGCGGGCCCGTCGCCGTGGCCCAGCCCGTACCCGGCGGGGGTGAACCCGTCGCCGTCCCCGGCGCGGGCGACGCCCGGGCGGAAGCTGAGGAAGTGGCCGTTCCCGCCCATGTCGCCCGCCAAGCCAATCATGGCGGCATTGAGGCGGCGGCAGGGGGGGAGAAGTGGGAGCTCGGAGGGGGGCGTCGTTGCGCCACCTCCTCCTGGAGCTGGCGCAACGACGCCGGGGAGAGGGGGGGAGGAGAGGGGGTTGGACAAGAATTTCGGGTTCGGGAAGAATATAGGAGCGAAGTATGAGCTAGGGAAAGAGGTGGGGAGGGGACACTTTGGGCATACTTGTTGGGCTAAAGGGAAGAAAGGGGAGCTTAAAGGGAAGGATGTTGCTGTTAAGATCATCTCTAAAGCTAAGGTGTGTTGGTATGTGCTTGATTTTGATTGGTTTATTGATGTTAATGTTCGATCCTTGCTTATGGGAATGAAACACATTTCTAGTTTAGTTGTTCACCTTTTCGGAAAGCACCCATGACGAAAGACATTAGTCAATACTTTCGCGGTGCACATCCCTGGTTTAGCTTAAAAAGAAAAGTTGAAAATCGGTTTATGTTATCTTGTACAAATTGTATGTGTTGGATCATATGTATTGGTTCAACTATTTGGGATTTGTTGTAATTGGGTTTATGACATTCATGTTGTGTGTTGGGTTATGATAGTTGTTTCTGCTGAAGATTGGGTTTGTAGTTGATGTCATGCCTTTAGGAGTTAGGACCTTTTATTCTTGTTAGAAATTTTGAAGGTTGATGTGCTAAGAATAATGTGTGTGGATATGTATGTGTTGTCTTTTGTTTGGTTTGTTATGATTGTTATCGAGATGTGTGTGAACTTGGGTTTATGATGGCATTGTGTTCTACTTTGGATCAAGTGTTATGTATGTTCATGATTTTTGAAGGGTTTTTACTTCAAAGCTTATTTGGTTCTGGAACTGATGTCATGTTTTTAGGAGCTATATTGTTCTTGTTATTGAAAGTGTAAGATTGTAAGTTGATATGCTAATAAGAATGTTTTTGGGTTCTTATAAATGATTATCGAGGACGTACAAATCTTAGGTTATAAGCAAGTGTTTTGTATAATTGTTGGAAATTTCTATTTAAGACCTCAGTTGGATAATTTTCCACTCATTTGGAGGTTGGATGTGATATACGTTAATGAGAATGTAGGTTTAGGCTCATGAACTTAATTATCATGTTTTCCTCTTATATGTTGGGCTGTTGGCTTAGATACAGTTTTGTGGGATTGTTCAAAATTATATTTACAGGCTCATATTGGCTATGGGATTTGATTGAACGGTCTTCCATTTATTTGCTATTTAGATTGAAATAGTTATCCGATTCAAAATTAATGAAAATGAATGTTGATTTGAGACTTGGAGTTTTTTAGATGTTTATTAGGTCCTCATCGTACATGTAGGACCTTAAGTTTGATAATACCTATATATGAGAGTTTTTTCGTCTGTGGCATAAATGACCTTAGAGAGCCTGCTAATGGTAAAACCGTAAAACAACTACATAGGTCGCTGGTCTTGTTGATTAGCCTGTGCATATTGAGGTGCTAAAATGAGTGGGTGGCATTTTGGTTGGTTGCTGGAAAGATACTGGAAATGAGATTAAAATGGTTCTGTTCTTCGCGTGCGTACAACATTTGTTATTCTCTTTAGCAATAATACTTTGCCTGCTATGTATATGAGAAAAGAAAACAGCTGGGGTTAGGGGAAGAGGGCCAAAGATTATGTTAGCGATCATCACATGAGCAATCAATCATTTTTTTTTTTTTTGATATCAATATCAGCAGCATTGCCTCTTTATATTACCCTCCTATTGAGTATAGGCTTCTTGTGACATATGAATATATTGCCTTCTGATACTCGTGATCATTTTTGTTTCAGGATTACGAAATTTGCTAAATTGGGTCTAAATGATTCCAGTTTTCTCCTGTTGTTGTTAAACATTCTTCTGCCTTAATATTGAGTGCCGTAGTATTGTAGTCTATATTGCTTGTAGTTGCTTAGAAAGTCTGCTTGATTTGTTAGTTCCTAGTAACGCCAGGATCTCTTGTTCCTGTTTGACATAAAGTGGATAGTGATATGAACTGTGGCAATTTGGCAGATGACTTCAGCAATTGCAATTGAAGATGTTCGTAGGGAGGTTAAAATTTTGAAAGCTTTGTCTGGACACAAGCATATGCTCAAATTCTATGATGCATTTGAGGATTCTAACAACGTTTACTTAGTCATGGAGTAAGTGCTTCCTATCCAACACTCTACTTCGCTCCATAGTCAGCTCATACATGATGCTATGGTTTGTGGTTTGCAGTCAACGCAGATTCAGCTGAATCCTAAATTGCTACTCATCTTTAATTTGTATTGTATCTTCATTTCGTCAGTCAATTCTATATTGTTTCGTAGTGTCTTCTCAGTTCTTCTCCTTCGCATGTCTGCTGAGGAATTTAGATACATAAACTGGAGATTGGGGATTGCTTCATATTGACAAGATTTGTTTTAGTTGTTCCCTTGCATCTTCTACTTCGCTGCTCTATTCTTCTTCAGATTTGTGCTATAAGAAGGATTCTATTCTGAAATCAGATCTATTTTTGACCTTGCAGATTATGCGAGGGTGGTGAATTGTTGGATAGGATTTTGCAAAGGTAAACTTTAATCAGTAACATTTTCCATGAACATTTGTTTTTTGGTTGGGGGTTGGGGATGGATTCAATAACCAGTCGAGAAATAAACAGATATGACTCTCTAACCCGAAAGATGATCTACACTCTACTGTGCTTTCTTGACTAAGACATGACGTGCACAAATGCACAATAACATTCTAATACTACATAAATCTGAGTTACTATTCTAGCTATATCACAAAGATTCCTAACTACTAGAGGAACAGACATAACCCCCTAAAGCGTAAGCTGATCTATAATGTTTTCTTGGCCAAGACATGACCGAAGGTAACATTCTAACATTAAAGAAAAGATCAATTTGTGAAAAACGTGAGCTATTTTTCTACCTTTACAACGAAGATTCTTGAATTCTTTTCTACCTACAGGTCATATACAGTTGCCATGAGTCTGTATCTAGCCCTTTTATCCTGGATGTCCTCTGTTATACTTTTCCAACCATATGAAGTTATGACTCGAGCTCCACTGCTTTCTTCTGAAACCTAACCAAATCAAAATCTGTTGTCAGACTTTAAAAGAGATCTCATAGTAAAATAACAATTGTTTCGCAGGTTTCAGATTTTTTTTTTGACCATTTGATTTGTTCTTGCCTGAAGCCTAGGTGGATAAACAAAATATTTTGGTATAAGATTTGCGTCAGAATCCTGAACAATTGCGCAGAAGTTGAATCAGTTTTAGTCCCCGAGACTTCCTTCTGCTAGAGAGATCAGCTAATAGGGCACATAAATTGTCAACTGAAATTAGAAACTATAGCATGCATTTTACTGATTTATGTTGTATCATCTGTATATGTATCACCAGCTGCACACATCCTGAAATCTATCAGCATGGGGGATTTAGCTTCGTGGTAAAATAAGACGTCTGAAATGTCTACAAGGGGTTAGGGGCTTGCGCTCAAGGTGCAAAAAACAGCCTCATATTTTGGGGTGGGGCTGGGGTACACTATGCATTTTGGTTGTTTACTGCTTAGGAAAATAAAAGGAAACAGCACAGAAGTGGGAAAACAAACTTCTGAGTCCAAAGCGAGTTAAGTCCAATTTTATAACCCAAATATTGAGAAAATGGGTTAAATATCCAAACTCGGAAATCCAAGATGCTTAGTACAAACTTACTATTTCATTTAATTTTACTTTGCTCTACGATATCTATTAAAGTATTGTCTTGTTGGTTATGTGCTGTAGAGGCGGAAGATATGAGGAGGATGATGCAAAAGGGATCGTGGTGCAGATCTTATCTGCAGCAGCGTTTTGTCATCTTCAGGGTGTTGTACACCGTGATCTAAAACCAGAGGTATGGCACTATGGCAATGGTATGTCAAATATGATTGGTTGATTGGTTGCAGTAGGGATTTTAGATTCTTATCGAAGGACATTGTTGGTTTAGAATTTTGTTTACCATAAGACGTTCCTATTTTCTTTGGCAGAATTTCCTTTTCTCTACGAAGGATGAAGATTCTCCCTTGAAGATTATAGATTTTGGTCTCTCTGATTTTGTCAGGCCAGGTAATGGTTGTTCCTCTTATATGGTTTTTCATCTACTGATGTAAGGAAGCAAGCTTTTTGGTGAGTGTTAATTTAATTATCTCCCTGATCACAAAACTTCCATTTCTTCTTGTGTTGTCTCCTGATGCTTTGTTCCCATAGGAAAGGTTACTTTGCATGACAAGAAAAACATTGAATTTCCCCAGCGAGTCAATATGTTGTAACCTTCCTGACCTAGTTGGTATAAATTGTAGCTGTGTTTGTAGCTATAATTCCCATGATTCGCAATTGCAAGTTTAGGATCACAGTTATGCAGTCATTTAATCACTGTGTGTATCAGCTGGTCTGCAGTTTCATGTTCTTCCAAACTTCCTGAATGTCGCTTAAAGTTTCTTTTAAATGTCAACTGTGTACACTTAGTGGTACTCTAGTGGCTGCTTTAGTTATAGTTTTGGAGTCATGATTGCTTCCTTTTATATGCAGATCAAAGGCTCAACGATGTTGTTGGTAGTGCATATTATGTTGCACCTGAAGTGCTCCATAGATCATATAATGTTGAAGGAGACATGTGGAGCATTGGTGTCATAACATACATCTTGTTATGTGGAAGCAGACCCTTTTGGGCACGGACTGAATCAGGAATATTTCGTTCTGTGTTGAGGGCTGAACCAAATTTTGATGATACACCTTGGCCTTCAATTTCAGCAGAGGCCAAAGATTTTGTTAAAAGGCTACTGAATAAGGATCATAGGAAAAGAATGACGGCAGCACAAGCATTAGGTGGGCCTTTTATCTTGGATTTGTGATAAATGTTTATGGCTCTGCTCATTTTACTCTTCTGACTGAACCACTGAATAACTTTATTTGCAGCTCATCCATGGTTGAGAGATGAAATCCGGCCCCTTCCTTCAGATATATTGATCTACAAGTTGCTTAAATCATACATTTTTGCTACACCTCTCAAACGTGCAGCACTGAAGGTGAGTGCCGATGTTGTTGATAAGTTTATATGCATCCAGCTGTCCACTTATGTATCTGATTGTAGTAAAATTGGCATGTGATTGCAAACTTTTAACCAAATTGAAAGATCGAATCTTACAATATGAAGAATGGCATTTTGGCTAAACAAAATTTGAGGGCACATGAATTTGATTATGGAAGGCTTAATTTACCATGTTGTTAATTCTCTTGAGTCCATGGGATCCTCAGATAGGAAGTCTTTAGTGTAATAACTAATAAAAAAGAAAGGGGTCAAAAGAACTTTTTTTTGGCTCGTCAGAGGGAGGGTTTTGTTACTGAATCCTTTGCTTTGATGCCAGATGCAATTATGATTTGGTGATCAAATTGTGTTCTGTTATGTTTTCATTTGTGAAAATGACTTAAAGAATGTTCTGTTTGGTGATTTCAATCCTTGAAATATCTATAATGGCTCTTCTGCTTCCAGGCACTCTCGAAAGTTCTTCCGGAGAATGAACTTTTCTACCTCAGATCTCAGTTTAGGCTCCTGGAGCCAAAAGATGGCTATATTTCTCTTGAGAATTTTAAAGTGGTGGGTGCATCCTCCTCTCTCCTTACAAACTTTTTCCGGATATACCAAAATTAGTCTGGCTTTCTCATCAAATATTCATCTGTAGGCTCTCACGAGAAATGCAACTGATGCAATGAAAGAGGCGAGAGTGACTGACATTTTGACTTCGGTAAGAAAGCTTAACATTATGTGGGCATGGTTATTTGCTTCATCAACCTATCCAAATAGCAAAATAAATTAGGCAACAATTAAGCTTATGCCCTTATATGGAAACTTACAATCTAAGCTCTGTAACATAGATGGAGCCAGTTTCTTCCAAGAAGATGGACTTTGAGGAGTTCTGTGTCGCGGCAATCAGTGTATATCAGCTTGAGGCTCTTGAAGACTGGGACAAAATTGCTAGTGCTGCATTTCAGTATTTTGAGCAGGAAGGCAATCGGAGAATCTCAGTTGAGGAATTGGCCAGAGTAAGGCTTATTTAATTAACTTCTACCTTTCTTTATATAATTCCAAGGGGTTACCCCTTACCATTTTCATTTCTGGGTGCAGGAATTGAATTTAAGTCCCACAGCTTACCCTTTAATCAAGGATTGGATACGAAGTTCTGATAGAAAGCTTAATTTCGTTGGTTACACCAAATTCTTGCATGGTGTTACACTAAGGAGCTCCAATGCAAGACGTCAATAGCTGTAAGCAGCCACTATACGTCTCCCCTTCCTAGAAAACGTCGCTTGCTAGGTAAACTAGTTCTAACATTTTTTGATAAGTCGTGGGGAAACCAAACAGCCTTTCTTCAGTAGTTGATTAATTGATTGTTTTCTTCCCACTGCTTGGAGTGTTCACCCTCCTTCAGCCCCCACATTTTTAGCATCCGATGTACTGTAAATTTTGAATGTAGGCAGATTCATATATAGGGGGAAGCTGTTTGGCCATTCTAACTGTAATATTCAACTGTTGAAGACGTCCTGTAAAAAGTATGCTGGTTGTAGAGATTTTGAGAGATTCTGGATGTAATGGAATATTTGTCCTGTCTGCCAACAGAAAACATGAGATGCTCAGTGTTCTAATAATTTATATGAAGATCTTTACTGGGCCTGGGTTGTTCCTCCAGTATAAATCTCGCACTAGGCAAGGTTTGATTTGCTATAGAAAGTCGGAATTTTCAGGATGCAGTATGTTCTGTACTTCTATGTATTAGAATTCTTGGGAGATGGACAAATGCTGTTTAGCTGCAATAGGATTTTGCGCTTCCTGTATGAATTTTCACTTACCATTTCGTAGGCCAGGTGAATGACTTCTCTACTTTGGAGGAAGTTGAAAATTTTCAAAGTCGCACTTCCTATGTTTCTATCAAGCAAACGTAATACATTTCCAACCCCTAATTGTAACTTCAAGCTTTCTTGTTCTTCTTTTGGGTCAATAAAACAACCACTTAAAGCATGATGCCCAGGATTCCACCATGGACGGGACAAGGAGCAAACTCTGAAGAGACATGTCCTTTTGACTTCAGAAACTCAACCCATGGCCTTTGTAGAAAATCAATTGCTATCCATTGTAGATCCTCGGAAGATGATCGATCTAGGCCAGCATACCCTTGCTGTCGCACAGGAGTTCAACTGGTCGTTTAGAATAAACTGGTTTTGCACAACAAAGTTTTTATGCGACTTTCGCTGGGTTAAGGGCCATGGTACGTATATCACATTTAAGTGCGACCTTGGATTTCTCGATGCTTGTCTTTACAAAGATTGCTATTGGCACGCTAAGCGTGAAGGTATATACTTGCTCGATCTGAGGGACAATACCTTGAAGAAGTACTATGACTGGCAGTAGGTTGTGTATTGGAAGTAGAATGCAAGGTCGTCTTTATTAATACGAAAGTTTATGTAATGGTAATAAACAATTATGTCTTATAAAGACTTGAATCCAAGACTAATCTACATATATGAACACTAGAAATCCTCTCCTATGAAGAAAGGAGAGAAAAAACATGATGAGTAAATGTAATTTCAATTCCTTGTTATGCTCTTGTTTGGGTCGCTTTATGCTTCCCCTTTTTGGCTTTGCCAAATAAAATCCAACATTTCATCTAAAAAAAAGTAATCTCAATTCCTTTTGTTCATGATAATGATACTAAAGCAAATTCACAATTCGAATGCTGGTAGAGTATCTTAAACTTAAACTACATACCTTTGGAAGCAAAACTCAATGCGCATCAGTGATTATCAAATGAGGGATAATTATTTTTTGTTTATATTTTCCTATGCTATTTAGTTGGTGTTAGCCATTTTTTTGGCTAATTTTATCATGCTAAGTTTTTTTTTTTGGTACATTGGAAGAAACTAATGTTGCGGAGGAGGGGGATATATCATGCTAAGTAAAAACTCATGTTGATATGTTTTACGCTAATTAAAATTACCTATTTTAGCTAGAATCTTTTTTGATTTTTTCTTCATCATGCTAAAATAATCATTTTGATCTGTTTTCTTATTTATCGATTCCTTTTTTATTAGAATTTATTATTTCTTTTAGACAATAATCTTTCTCTACTATTTTACCATGTTAAATAATCTAGGGTTTGATTTATTTCCTAAAGTATAGTGTGATGATGGCAAGGTGATGTGGCAAAGAGAGATATACATCTTAGTACATGGTCAATTGAATGTCATGTTAACATGTAAAGACACTTAGTTATCGGTTAATTAAAATATATTGGATTTGGAATAACAAACAGCATCATGCCATCATTGTACTATTTAAGAGAGAAAAGGAACCCCAAGTCTCCAACTCTCAAACAGATTTGATATATACAAAAATTTTGAAGCTTAAGCATCATGGTTACCTACAATAAGACCTGGATATGTTGTTTACTAGCAATGTCACAAGTGCTTGTTCTCGCTCAATTCTGTCTAGGCAAACCCAGTTTGTATAGTAAAAAAACCGTCCATGTTATCAATGACTTGCCAAACAAAGATATTCTACTCCTCCATTGTAGATCCTCGGATGACGATCTAGGCCCGGTTATGCTTTCTGTCGGACAGGATTTCAACTGGACGTTTAGACCAAATTTATTTTGCACAACAAAGTTTATATGTGACTTTCACTGGGTAATGGGCAGTGGTACGTACTTTACTTTTAAGTGCGATTTTGGATTTCTCGATGCTTGTCTATACAAAGAATGCTATTGGTACGCCAGGCGTGAAGGTATATACTTGCGCGATCTGCGAGACAGTACCTTCAAGTTGTTCTATAACTGGGGGTAGGTTGTGTACTGGAACTAGAATGCAAGCTCGTCACTAGTAATAAAAAAGTTTATGTGATGTTAAAAGAAAAATGATGTCTTATAAAGACTTGAATCCAAGACTTATGTACATACATGGACACTACAACTCCTCTTCAACAATTAATGAAAGGAGGATAACATGACGAATCGACGAGTATTCGAGTAATAGTAATCACCATTTCTTCATGGCATAAATTCTATCGAAAAATCGCAATTCGAATGCTAGGTAGAGTAGCTAAAACTTAAATTATGTTACCATCAGAAAGCAGAGCACAATGCGCAGTGATAATCAAAACGAGGGATTTATTATCTGTTGGATATTGAAGTAGTCCAAGAGCAAGGGATTATACCAACGACAAAAGAAACATGGGTCAGAACAGAAGAGTTTTACCAAGCTTTTAGAGTTCGATGCAAATTGCAATTAGTTAACCCCATCAAAGGAAAACAGATATGAAAGAATGAGACATTCATCATCATATAGCTTGATGGAGGTAGATCGGTTGATGTTAATTAGATCACCTGGTAAGCTATTTGGGAGGTTTTACCTAATTAAGATTTAGTGCAAAACACTGTCGGTCAATGAGGAGTTGGAGAGGGTGGTGAAGTTGGACGAGTTAGGTGTTGATTGAGAGTTGTGTACGGAAGATTGTCCTATATATATATATATA
>CAAKMY010044777.1:0-15748 GCA_901111285.1 Corrigiola litoralis | reverse complement strand
ATTGGAGGGAGGTGAAAGAAGATGACTTTAGTTGAAAAGATTAGATGTAATAGGAGGGAAATTAGAAAGAGTAACGGAATTAGCAACAAACTCAACGGAATTCGTCATCTGGTACTGTTTAACAAAAAAATTTGTTTTAAAGGTCTCTTTGGGCAAAAAGTTTTTATAAAGGTCCCAATTCGCAAAAAACGTTTTATAACTCTTTCAACAAAAAGATACTGTACTTGTTACCATGAGCGGATCCAGGATGTTTGAAATAGGATAGCATTATGAATTCAGTATAAAGACAAAAGGGCAAAAACAAATTCAACTTGTACGAAAGAGGATAGCGAAAAACACACTATGTTGTAATTCCACCAAAAAGAAAATAAAGATTAAAAGTAACAACTACTATCATGTGCTAATTACTCCTCCGCCACTGCTTATCATCATAAATTACTACAAGAGGCTGTGTAGACTTAGTCATAAATTGACTATTATCAATTGGTACTCGTTAATACTACAATAAAAGGGATCACTTTAAGCCATTTATAATTGTCTAATTTTAACTTAACTTAGAAAGTGTTATACAAGACTTTGATCGATAATGTAACTCATTCTCATCTTATGAAAAGCAGCGTTGACCTTTTAATATCTTTCAAATTATAAACGCAAAAGTTATAAAAACTATATCGTTATATTCGTACCAAAAAAGCTTTTATGATTTTAGTTTTTGTGATTTAAACTAATATAATTTCAGAGATATTGCAAAGTCAACTCTTTTCCAAGAAGCGAGAATGACTTCCATCATGGATAAGTGGGAGTACTAAACATAGCAGTATTAGTATTAAATGATTCTGGAATATTATTACGTACTTATTTCTAATTTATGGGAAGAAATGTCAAATGTATAAGTTCTATAAGCTGTCTATATATGTATGGGTTCTTAACTGATTGGTAGCTCTACCATATCAAGCTGTCTGACTAGTATTGAAGCAGCTGTATTCATATTGATACCGATGATGATTGATGATGATCTAACGTTCTCTCTTATCATTTTTACATTAGAATGATAAAAACCTAACAGAGAATATACTGCTAGTCAAAGGGTGGAAAAGGAGATAGAATATTCTGGAAATTTATACAAAAAAATCTACTAAGTAGTAGCAAGTTCATTATTTTTCATTGTGAAGAGTCGACTATATCAAGAACTTTTGTTAGTTCTCGTTGTTATCAAGATTCTCCCCGCTAGTATTCTGATTTCTGACCATCGTATAATTTTGAGTAATTCTAGTCGTCTCTAGTTCCAAGTTACGCGTGCCTTTGCCGTAAGCTTATAAAGGGCTGCGGTAGATATCTTATAGGTTAAAACTCGGACTGCCCTTTTGACTTTTTTCAGGCTATACTAGTATACTACACCAAAATATAGCATGTTCCTGTACAATTTCAGGTTTGCAAATAATGGGCTTAGGTTTAAGGGCAAGCAAGCCACTCTAATCATTTGTATTAGTGTAGCATGCGATGAGCAAGGACTAGTTGTAGTTTATTAATGGTTGTGTAAAGAGTTGGAATAATGTGCATTCTTTTGAGGAATCTTTAAGAACGAGAAAGAGCTTAAAAGAACAAAAAGGAGAGGAAGGGAATGGAGGATGGTCTGAATATACAACTGAAAAAGATGACTTGGGGAAGCGAGTTTGGTTATGGAGCAATAAGTTAGAAGAGATATGCAGGGCTCATCTTTTGAGTGGTTTAGGATTTGATTTTAGGATTTAGCATCATAGCACCATTCGTTTTGTACTAATTGTTTAGCTTATGTTGACGTAGTATCAATATTTATGGGTATATGGGATGATGAGAGAATCTTTGCTTATGTTGTTTCCAACTATCGCATTGTATAATTTAAGGCTGTATCGGTGGTGCGTTTTGTTTATAAGACATCTAATCTTTGTAGGTTGTGGAACCGTGGTAAGAGTCATCCTTGGTTGTATCAGTGTGCTTAGGACTGTAAACAAAACCTGTACTTCATGTCTGCATATATTTTTGAACTGGTTCGCGAAGAAGCTCAGTTAAATCTCATTTGTGAGGTAAACAAACGAACATGAACCCGATTTTCGCTTGTTTAATAGACAAGTTCAAGCTCAAACAAGACTCATGTTCGTATAATGTTTTACTACCTTTTTTGAATCTGATATGTAATTATAAACTTTTTTCACCATACATGACATAAAATTTTAAATTTAGTGCCAACTGAATAAAGTATGTTGGTAAACAAGCTTGATACTCGTTTATTATAAACAAGCTTAAACATAAGCACTAAATGTAACAAGTCAAAGCAGGTTCGATAACCAAACAAACAACGTTAAAGTGTTAGGCTCGTTTACACCACTAGGTGTGTTTTGCTCCAAACAAAGAAGTTCAGTTGCCCAAAAAGTCTAATACTCTCTCTACCCTCAGAACACTTACAATCTCTTCAGAAATCATTCATCTCACCCTTTCCGATAGCAATAATCATTCACGAATGACTAGTCCTAAAAGTAAATTCTAACCATTCAATAATGGCAAACCCATTAACTTGTTCTACGTTCATCTTTGACGTTCTGACTTAAAACTCATGTCTCAACCAGAAGTAGTGGGTTCTTATCTAACATTCCTCCACCCCTCCACATAAATAGGAAAAGGAGCACAGAAGGGGGGAATAGCTCTCGCCAACAACGGCTTTTTCAAGCAAGAAAGTTACACACTCAAGCCCCAAAGTGAATAGTTACATCCCAATTACCAAAGACCCAATCTTCATCTGCAGAAAGTCGTTCATTTACACATATTCAGAAATTACATCCTGTAAGAGCGACCTTAAAACTACAGCAAATCATATACCAAAGGGCAATCAAAGATTGGATTTCCGAAATAGGAATTTCATACAAGTGAACGAAAATACAAGTTCTACAAGATTACACAAATATAGTGTGCGAGAACCTCATTTGCAACTTTACACCCAAAAGAAAAGGCAACTTAACTATGATAAGATGTCGACAAACTTATAGTAATAGTTTAAATGCACAGGGGCAAAGAAAGAGGGAGCATCAAAATTTCATCTGTGTGCGACACACAGCTTAAAAGTGTGGAAGAACACTAAAATCTGAAAATATACAAAGCCACAGCATCATCTATTCATCTTTGTGTCGATGAATGCCTGTTTTTCTTGTTGCCTCCTTTTTTAGAACTTGATTCAGCCACTTGCTGCTCGTCTGCCTTCTGTTCCTCCTCCAGTATGGCCAGCTAAAGTAAAAAAAAAAAAAAAAAAACAGGCGAAAAGGATATCATCAGGTATATAACACTTGGAATGTATAAACATTCAGCATAATATTAGAGATGATGATATGACAGACCTCATCAAGAAGAGGTTTGAGCTCCCTGTATCGAACTTCAGCAAAATCAAAGCCATCTTTGCGGAGCTCCTGCAATATGAACAAAGTGATATCAGAAGCTTAAAATCCAGATCTGAGAGGTTCCACTGCTTATCAATTGTCCTCAAGAGAATTGGAATTCCGAAGTGTTGGCCTAAAATCTTGAGCATTATGTATTTTACTGTAATGTTATTGCCGTCCAGTATAAATATTGATACTACAAGGTGATCAGCTTATCGAGGAGGCACCAATTTTCTTAGTTATACTCTATAAACAGATCCAGGAAGGATGTTTGGTACACTTCCACTTAAATAGTCTGTGAATAGTTCATATTCCTGGTTAAGGGTTCACGCTTGGAAACTTAGCACAACAAACTAATAACATGATAAATTGGACAATAAAGCACCCAAATACGACAATCTGGCCCTTGGTAAATTTTATAGTTGGTCGAATAGCAGGAGCAGTAAGGGACTAAAAACAAATACTAGGTAAATAACAAACCTTCCCAGTGTGTTGAGTATGCTCATACGCCGCCATTTGCCAATATGTACTGGTGCGCTTATAGAAGTCCCTCAAAGATTCCCCAGGCTACACGAGATACAAAGGACAATGAGTGATTTATTGACAGGAAACAAATTTCAAATTTTATGACCACCAAGCAAAAAATTGCTACATACTACAGGACTGTAGCTTGACACTGCGTAAATTCTAAAGAAACATGACATAAAGATAAATGACTAGCTAGCAAGAACTCAAGAACTGCAAGTACCACTGGGGTCCTCATAGAATCTGAAAGGCCAAGACTAGCTCTGATTTGCTCTATTCTTGCTCGTTTTTCTTTCCTCCGAAGATTCTTTCCTTCCCCTTTTATTAAAGCAACAGCATCTCCTACTTGAAGTGATTTTCCATCACTACTTACCACCTTCACAAAAAAGACCAGGGTTAAAGAAGAGCAAAACTGATATCGTCCGGAAACAGGGATAACAAAAAATAACCGTGCAGTTACGAAATAGACCTGAAGCCACTAAATATAAAGAATCAAGAAACAAAAAATTGACAATAAGAATAGGCAGGTACCTCCATATCATCATTATCATCATCAGTCTCATCACCGCTGTCTTCATCGTCGTCTTCGCTGTCATTATCATCTTCTTCCTCATCTTCATCTTCATCTTCATCCTCTGATGCTTCAACCCATTCAGATTCAGAAGCCTGTCGTTATATCAAATAAAGGGAGACAAATCAATAAAAGAGCCACCTAAAATGAGGAAAATCACCAAGGTCAACAACACCCAGCGATTTCCTCTTCCGTTTTCCATTGAGGACAAAATCAATTCTTAGTCTAGATTGGTCAAGGGTAAGGCTGCAAACATCTTGATATCTCCTGATGCTGGCTAGTATAGAATAAGTACGGACTGCTGGAAAGAATATTTTGACGACACAAATTTTAAGTAATGAATCCAATATTAATTGTTTTCACGAACTTCATAATCATATCAGAAAGCCATATCTTAGATTTGGATATTTCCATAACAACTTCATTGAAAAGCAGTTGCCTTGCCTCTTTGATCTACTGAAGAAGAGCGGCATTGGGGTGGGGGACAGGCACCATCTTATAAACAGACAAAGAACCAGCAAAGTAACATAGACTAACTACTCCTGATATTAAAGTGCCAGAACAGTAGACATACAAGATCATTCACGCGATAAAAGGAGAGAAACCCACCGGTATTATGCATTTCCATTCATCCAATTTGCTAAGATTCAGTGTGTACAAATCATCAAGTGTAATTTCACGATCTTTAACCTCCATCATGCCCCCATATAAATACAATGTGTCTCTCCCAACAGCCATGCATGCATTGATGCGACCGCAGGGCTTCACTATCTGTAAACACTTACCGGATCAAACGTCAAAGTGCGAGCAGCAGCAATAAAGTCAATTAACTTAGATTTTCTCTAAGACAAACCTCTGGTAAAGCGATATATTGTGATTCCTGACTGGTGTCAGTTTCAGGAGACTTGCCATCTTTTTTTGCCCCCATCATACCACTACTGTCAACAATCTCTGTTTCCAGAGACATCTCACCAATGCTCTCCCTCAAATGATTTCCAACTTGTCCGTAATCCATTGTTGTATCAGTAATTTTTGCTTCATCAATGTCCATCTCTGATGAAGTCACCTTATCTTCAAGCGAGTCTCCGCTATATTTCTCTTCTACCGACTTTTTCAGCTGTAAAACCAAAGAAAAATAGAAGCCGTCACTAGAGGCAATATCACAAAACTTGGTTCTAATCCTCATTAACCCAAGTCCGTCTATAAGCCCTTTTAACAATCAGAGCGAAAGAATTCAAAATCAAATAAAAACATATTATTACACCATTTGAACGCCTGCAGTAGTTAGCCAGAATGCCATGCTGAAAGAGAGCTTCATGAGAAGGTCAGCTAGGAAGTTGGGATCATTTTGGACTTGGGGTCCAACTTCATAATGCAGGAAAGTTATTTCTAATGAATTTTTTTTTTCAAAATTTTAAGTGTTTCAATTAATATGTGTTTACACACATGACCTATGCGCATGGAATTATAGAAAGGCCATATCATTATAGAACGGCGGTTGCCGAAAGGTTTTTCGGTTTCTTATTACTCATCTTGTTTTCTAGTATCTAAAAACACAGGCATGGGAATTCATTTTCTGTCCAAACTAATGGAGGCTTGATGAAACATCTCACTCAACTATCCTGTAATTAGTCCTAAATAATTAATTAAGGTTCCCAACCAAGAGTCTGAAAGCCTCTCTGCAATTGCAGGAACATGGTTTTACATATCTTACACTTCAAAGCTACCTTTTAAGGTGTTTGAGAACAAACATAGAACATTGTCATTAATAGAAGTATATACCTTATTTTTGCTGGACTTTTCCTTCCGGAGCTCCAGAGGATACCTAATAAGAAGAGCAGATAATCAGAGCAAGCAGCTAGGAATTTGCCAAATCATTCTTACTACCATGTTACTGGTCCTACAAATTTATAATGAACCACTATCATAAAGCAGAACAACTAAAATTTGAAAACGACGAATCGTGGTCTGGACTTTACTGCAAGCATCACCATAGAAAATGAAAGAATTAAATCATGTGAAGAGGACAGCAACTCAACTGAGGTAGATGAGGGACCTTAAATACAAGTGTGAAGAGCACAAGACTTATACAACGGAAGTGACAAATTAAAGCCAAAGTATAGAGTCCATCTGCCGCATATTTGAATCTAATAGACTTGTCAATAATTAAGCATTTGGGAACTGATGACACTTACCATCGGTGATTGTCCAATTGAAAACCATATAGCTCATTTAAAAATAGACTCATCATCACATCACCTGTTTAGATAAACAAAATAGGTACATAAGCGAACTTCGTAACGTGCACGCATAAATTGATACAGGTAGATCTCAGGAATTTACCATACCAAAAATACCAAGAAAGGTTCTGAGACTGTTTAGCATTTATTCTTGATGATCTATCAATTAGTTCGTAGCAAAGTCTCAAAGAATTAAAGGAGCCACTTGTTTGGCAACATCAGACAAAACTAACAGTATATTGTTCTCTGGTATTAACTGCTGTGAAAAGTAAACTAGTCAATGCATTTCCACAAATATTAACAATTTTGAAAAGTTAAGTAACCCAATCTAACCCTCCTTGAGCCTGATACAGTACGAGCCTTGGCCCTTACACAATGGGTGCTGCAGATGGTTCAGCTTCTTAACTAGCCCCAAGCATGGACAGACATCCACTCGGATGTAAACATATACATATTTATTCCTCACAAACAGCTTAACATCGTTGCATAAATGTGGAAAGCAGTAAAAGAAAGGATTCGATTTTTCCTGTAAGTAGAGATGAGCCACCTATAGCCCAGCCCCTGTCGAACCCGCGCCCGACCCATCTTGAGTTGGCCATGAGCTAGAGGCAAAAAGACCCAACAAATAGCGCCAAGGCCCCAGTGTTGCACTGTATTAAATGCAACCGGCAACTTGTAAAGATCAAAATGTTGGAGGTAGAATCCTAAACTTCAAGTTAGAAGCTGCTACACTCACCATTGGGGCAAACCTCTTTAGTTTGAAATAAAATGTAGAACGTTATAAACAGATATATTCCTGGACAAATGGTTTGCTCCGTAACAACAGAAACTTCACAACCATTCAGCTTCAAGATACACGTTAAACAGAATTCCCACTTTACATCACTCCTTACCTCAGCAGCCAAAAACAAAATTTTCAATTATCATCAAATTTGATTTTAGACAGTTACTCGGGATCATCAGTTGAACATACACAGAAAGAGAAAGTTAACAAACATTTCTGACCCAATCGATTCCATAAAACAACTGACCTTCAACGTCCATATCCACCACTCCTCCAAAGAGTACAGCCCTTTTTTTATGGACACACATAGAGAATCCAGCACGAGATCCGGGAGGCATCCCACTTTTCTTTACCTGATTCACAGGAAAAAAATTGATGCATAATAAGTACCAAAAGCACAGAATTGAAAAATGAGGAGTTGATGATGTGATAAAACTATAACGACCTAGCGAAACAAGACTCAACGTGAATGACTTAGAATCTAGATAGTTAAAATTTGAACCTTTTTTAGAAAAAAATTAACGGAACCCCTCATGGCACTTAGATCAATTGCTCAGTGTGTTATCGAGAAGTAATTCAGCATCAGGGAAAGGCTCCATAAATATAACATACATAGAACTACAAAAGTAACCATGAGTTTATAAAATAAACCTGAAGCGATAAAGAGGCTTAACTTGATTGTTATGACGGCAAAGACAAGGTACGGACTTTTGAGGAAAACTATCAGATGTGCACTGAATAAGAATTATAGTTAGGATCGCTTACGTATCTTGTTTTAGGACAATCAAGATGCTCCTGCACATATTTTGTTCACAGAGATTATCATAGATATAATTACTTATCCCTTTTCCCTTCTTCCTTTTCATTTTTTTTTTCTCTTATGGGCTCCTTTTTCATGAGTGCATTTTCTTTTATTATATATTATCTTGTTTGTTATCTATATAATTTTATTTTATATACGCATATTGATATAAATTGGTGATCGGCTGATCGCTGAAAAGCGTAGACCTTTCGGTTTCTATTAAATTTTTAAGACTGAGACAGCTAGTGTTACAAGACAACCTAAAACTAACAAATGAACTAGAGAAATATGATTCTGCTTAACATGTCTCAAAATACAAATGAAAGTAACAGTGATGATAATAATAGCTTTCAAACCCAATATGCTGATTAACTACTCAGCTGAAGAAATCTCTCATGTGGTCATAATGGTACCTAAGATAAAGTGGGCATGTTGGACAAACTGCGTTACTTGAACAACTCATCAGACGTGAGAACAGACAACATAAAATTACGCAGAAAAGTACTACAACTATTAGAAAAAAGAAAGAACATTAAGCAATAAAAGGTACAAGCATGTGATAAGTACAAATGTGTCCGAACCTTGTTCCATTCCCAAGTTCTAGGATCCAAGGACCACATATCTGCGTGGACTACTCCCTTCTCAGAGCTGTTCTTATCAGATGTTACTTCTTTGAAGTAACCTCCATATAGAAAGATCTGCATAGTTGTAGCAATTAAGTTACTAAAGACGACTGACAACAAGAACACTAACAGCTAGCACAGTCAAGTCGGGTGAATTGCATGAAAAATCATTAACCAGAGCCAATCTCAACTTTTTAAATACAGATATACTTGAAGTTGGATTATTCCCACAACAAAATGCAAGGTATTAGGACATTCCTTGATCATAGATGGGTCATTCCCATATGACAAAATTAACATTCGACAATACAACAATGGATTAACAAGACAAGTTTTTCCCACTATTGATTAGAACAGATTCATATACTACTACACCAAAAAAGCTGGTAGCTTCAGTCTGAAGCATCAACATTTCTCATGCTCACAATAGGCTACAGCACTTGGCTATGTACCATGTCAAAACTCAGTATTGTACACCATATATTCCTCGTAAAGAGTTTTTTTGCTGTTCCCTACGTTACCCTGGCCCCAGGTCTAGGCCCAAAACCGCCTACAGTGAGAAAAAAAAATTGTACATACAGGCTTTCAGTAAAATGTCGTGAAAAGAGCCTACTCTTATTATATCGGCCACACAAGCAAGAATGACTTCTAAGTACGACAGCTATATTAGTAAGAAAGGCTTCCTCTTTAGGTTTTGAACCTAGAACCTAAGGTCTTCTGGATTATATTAAGGAGATTTCTTGTCCTCTGGCTGTACTCCTCTCTCCTATATCAGGAGTATCCTATATCTCTAATAAAGATAAATTTTGGCCAGAGAGCATGGATCCAAAAGCAAATTATACATTATGATAGCCACATAAACACTTATGCAACTAGTCGAAAAGACAAACGACATAAGCAAACACATCATGCATATGAAAGCATGTAATTTTAAACCTCGAGTAAGTCAAGAGATCAATTTTCTCACCTCATCTTGATAAACAGCCAACTGGAATCCACTCCTTGGACTAGGCCACATGCATCCAGGAGTAGGCTTTATTTCTTGCCACTACAGTTCAAAATATTCTGCTACTCCTTAGAAGCTATGTAGTAACAAAAAAGACACCATCCAAATGTCCGGACAGGCAGAATACCAAATAAGGAGAATAATTTAACAAATGCTCACCTTGAATTGATCCAGGTCAAATACATGCATATCATTTAGGTACCTGGAAAAACATAAGATAAGCACCTAGTCAAAATAAATGTTGGCTGATCTGGAAACATGTTAAGGGCAACCATGTGATAGTTTTTTTTTCCCAAACCATTTGATAGTTATAGAACTATCGAGAAAGCACAAAATTTAAGCACATCAAACAGGAGGGGCAGCCCAATGTTTGATACTGTACTTCTATAAGCAATGAGGTTAGTAGTCCCATCACTAACAAACAGGCATGCCAATAAAAGTGACTGAGTGCACTTAAAGTGACAATCAGAGAATTCCATCCACTCCATTACGCACCAACCTGAGTTCCGATGACTCCCATTTTGAAATTGGCTCTAAACCAATCATGCGAGTTCTGAGTAACAATTTCTATAGCATAGTTCCATGAATCTGTAGTTATTTATTTCTGAGTTCTAATTCTACTCAGTATAGTTGATAATACTCCACAGGATCATTGATAGTGTCCTTTCCCACACCATCAAAACATCCGGAGATACCAACTATGTACTTAAACTGCATGTCTCCTCCATGTTAGCTGGCTAGTTACCTAAGACATACAAGATTGAGAAGAAAGTCGAATTCCAGAATATCTCTTTTCTAGAAGGCGAAATCCAGCATCTCAATGTAATGATATTGCAATTTATCAATATGACAGTTAGTAATTTTGTGTGCCCAGCAGAGTAGAACAAGACAATACTAAGCATTTTACGGTTTTGAAGTACACTGAATTAAACTCAGTGCTCAATCGATTATAGTTGTTTCAAGAGTACCACAACGCCAAGGGATTTTGAATCAGGGATCAACATAAGATGACTTCCTTCAAAAAGAGGAAAAAGGTTGCATACGTAAGAACCTCCCTTTCCCTTAACCACCATAAGTTCAGCCTCTCATTAGTAAATCGCATTGCATGGTTGTTGGATATTTAATTGTTGAACTCTGAGTAGAAATGTAGAATACATTGAAAAAAGGTGTTTACTTGATATAACTTCCAATCATAACTATACTTCGAACTCAAATGTTAAAAATAAAAACCACGAGATAGGAAACAACCTTACTTCTCTCAAAGTGTCATAGAAACCCCCAAATACTATAATCTTATGCTTGTACAGAACCTGCAAGAAGGATAAGAAAAGGAAAACATTCAATTTAGGCACAGATTATCAGTGTGTTTCCGCAATAAAATCAAAGTCACTTATCTATAAACTATATTATACACTGAAAAAGGGTACAAGATCAAACCTACATTAGATTCAGAGCAGTTTTATGGACCCTCAAATAATACTACAACAGATAGACCATACAAATAGCTAGGAACTCCAGAAGCACAGACCATATCTCATATTATTTCGTCTATACTTCGTCAGGTTCAGATCAGTTTTCTGAAATGCTTAAATACTACTTCAGCAAAGAAACCAGATAAATAGGCAGATCATCCAAAGGCCAAAGACCAAATCTCATTATGTCAGATTTAAAATTTGCGTTTATGTTTGGTTTAATGACCCTACCATTGTGCCTACGTGTGAACAATGAGCACGAATTCTTCAATTACTTAATTAAGCAAATGGTGATAACAATATATGTAGATCATTGATCAACTAACTTAGGAAATCAGGGCGGCAATATTGCAGAAGAAAGTCAGAACTTTGCAGCAAAAAGAGATGAATTTACAAAAATGATTAAGCTGCATTTTTGGAGACAGTATTCTATCACAAATTTACAATGGCTGAAATAAACAATTTGGATAAAATACATGTATCGCACATATGCTCAACTGGTATGTAATTAGCAACATTCTATCATTCCTTCTACATGCTTACTGCCTACAGGTCTACAACCAACAGAGATCCATAGCCTCTATAAACAAACATCAGAAACAGAACACAAAAAGGCAATCATGCTGCACTACTCTCTATCTCATTAGTGGAACTAAATATCACATTTCCAGAACTACATGGATCTTAAATTGGATTCTGCTAAAACAGATAATGCTGAGCTTACCATCCTGTGACCGGATCGTGGACTCGGAGCTCCTTTGTAATTTAACTGTTCCCATTGATTTGTTTTTAGGTCTAATACCCAAAAGTCCTATTACCAAAAAAAATAGTGAATCTCAATGACAGCTATGCCATTCAAGGTATCAAGAAAAGCAGAGAAGTAAACCAAAATCAATTAAATAACAACGACGTTTTCTAAAACAACAACGAAAATAAGAAAAGGATATGCATGTCTCACCTTGTAGTGATGGAACCTCTCCTGATTTGGAGACGTAAATTCGCCACCTATCATTTATCAATTACATAGTTAAAAGAATGTTTTCTAGGATGAAGAAATTCAAAAGACCAAAATAGTTATTTCAAACTCATTCTTTCAAGATCTGTCCATACCAAAGACATAGAGATAATTCTTCCAAGCAACAGCTTGATGTGCACTACGAGGCGGTGGGCTGTTAGGGCTGGATATGGATTTCCACTCTTGCTTTTCGACATCATACCGATAGAGATCACCATAGACATAAGTCTGCAACCATCACAGACACAAGTCTACGATTAACCACAATACCAAAATAGCAGTATAAGCGAGTAAAAACACACTCTAACCTTAGTGCCATTGTAAAATTCACCACCATAAAGGATCAATTCCGTGTCTTTCAGTGGATTTACAGTTAACTATACAATCACCAAAAACACAATAGCTAATCAGTCCCACTCCCACAGAACATCAGTAAATCATCCAAAGCCAACCAGAATATCAAATGCAAGAGAAATACCGAGCAATTGGAACGGGGGGATGGGGCAGGCACATTATCCTCAACAATAACTTCTTTCTTCTTTGCTTCCTCTTTCTGTATGCTCAACTGCAAGACAGAAAGTTCACAAATTTCACATCAAAACTCAATTACTGGAAAAATGCCTCACCAAAAAGACAGAATGCAATATACATTTCATGATAAACTACTCAAAAACCCAACTTCTTAATTTCACAATCATACAAGTTCCAGCTATACGGAAAATAACCTAAGTTCACATCAACCTTTGATTAAATACAAGAAAATTCAACACTGAAAAAACAGAGAATTCCAATTACCCCCAAAAGCCGAACATTTCAACTTAACAGTCCTATAAGGCTGGCTCAAAAAAAAAAAAAAAAAAAAAGACTAACCATACTCAAATACGAGAAATTTCAGGTCCAAAATGACTGATTTAAAACTCAACATATCATTTTACCATGGTCTGGGGACAACACCGAAATTCCAACAATTCAACTTCACAATCATACATCAAAGCACTAAAATTAACAAATATTTCACACCAACTCAACTAAAACTTTCACACGCTTCACTTAAAAACACACAAACTAGAAATGCCCATCATCATAAAACATCCCAATATTCCAACTCAAGCATACAAACACCATAAAGGACCAACATCACAATAACGCAACTACCAACTAAGTATAACACAAATTCGGAAACAACCCAATTCAAACTTTTCAATTCCTTCACACAAACACAAGAGATGAAACATCATCAAAACCCAAACTTTAGCAAACAAAGACCACAAAATACCAACATATAAACTTCACAATTACCAACTAAATATAACACAAACTTGACACCAACCCAATTCAAGTATTTCTATTCCTACACACAAACACAAGAGATGAACATCATTAGAAACCAAACTATAGCATACAAACACCACAAAACACCAACATTTAAACTTCAGAATTACTCAGCTGCCTACTAAATATAACACAAAATTGACACCAACCCAATCAAAACTTTCACTTCCTTCACACAAACACAAGAAATGAGCATCATCAAAAACCAAACTATAGCATACAAACACCACAAAAGACCAACATTTCAACTTCTCAATTAAGCAGCTGCCAACTAAATATAACACAAATTTGACACCAATCCAATTCAAATGCCACACAAATATAAAAAATGAACATCAAAAACCAAACTTTACCAAACAAACACTTCAAAATACCAACATTTCATATAACAAAAATAGTAAAACAACCCAATGCAAGTATTTCTATTCCTTCACACAAACACAACAAATGAGCTTCATCAAAAACCAAACTTTACCAAACAAAGACCACAAAACAAGTTTTTATTGCTAAAAACAAAAGCTACCAAGATAATAAAATGTACAGTAAAGAATGAAAAGAGTGTTTAAAGACAGAGAGAGGACCAAAATGGCATCAATGTCATCTTCAGGGGAGAGCTTCTTGGATTCACGACGAGCTTTCTTCTCCTCAGCTTTAACTGTCTTTTTCTCTGTTTTCTCCTTTCCTTTTCCTGGCTTCTTCTGCTTCTTCCCCATTGTTGGATACAAACAGTTGCAGAGCTAACAATGACTGTGAGGAGGCGGGTAAAAGGTTGTTGCAAATCAGAGCTTTGCTTTCTTACTGGAATTTATATGACCCGATTTTTGTACCATGAAACTATAGCCCGACCCCCCGTTTGAGTTGGGTTCGAGGATGAGCCGGCAAAAAGCGACACGATTCGATAACACGACATGGATATAGTGGAATTTATATAACCCGAATTTGCATAGTACTAAGTATGAACTATGTCCCCGACCACGTTTGAGTTGGGTTTGAGGAGGAGCCGGCAAAAAGTGTCACGATTCGATAACACGACATGGAGTTAACGGGTTCGGGTTATGATTTTTCTATCCGTTTGTGCTAATGGGTTAATACCAACTCGATGTGAAAGTTATATGGGTTGCCAAACTCTAGGCAAAATTGCGAAAACTTTGTATTATATGAAGTTTTTTCGTGTGTTTATCGCTCCATTCGAGCATATGGGTAATGGACAAATCCGAAAGTTTGGTCTACGACTAAGCTACTTTTTGTCAATTTTCATGTTCCATTCTTTATTATATGTATTTAGGGATGCCTCCTGCCAATTTTCGTCTGATTCCATTTCGGGGCCGATACGAGGTTTTTTTGTGGATAATAGTCCACAAAAACAGGCTTTTTGGGTCGATTTTTGATTTTCCGGAAAAATCTTCGAAAGTGATGTAGCATGCTCATAGGGCGTATTTGACCATAATTGGAGCATATGGCAATGTCATTCATTTGTCTTGATAGATTTACGGTGTGTTTATCGCTCCATTCGAGCAAGTAAGTAATGGACAAAACCGATGGTTTGGGCTGCGCCTAAGCTACTTTTTGCCAATTTTCTTGTTTCGTTCTTCATTACATGTGTCCGAGATGCATCAGCCAATTTTTGTTCGATTTCATTTCGGGACCGAAACGAGGTTTTTTGTGGATAATAGTCCACAAAAACCGGCTTATTGGGTCGATTTTTTATTTTCCATAACAATCTCCAATAGTGACCTAACATGATCCTTGGGGGTAATGGACCATATTTGGAGCATATGGTAATGTCATTCGTTCGTCTTTATAGATTTACGGTGTGTTTATCGTTCCATTCAAGCATGTGAGTAATGGGCAAAACCGATGGTTTGGGCTACGCCTATGATACTTTTTGCCAATTTTCTTGTTCCATTCTTCATTATATGTGTTTAGGATGCCTCCTGCCAATTTTCGTCCGATTCCATTTCGGTGCCGAAACGA
>CAAKMY010044776.1:0-10884 GCA_901111285.1 Corrigiola litoralis | reverse complement strand
AACTTTGACTCTTAATTTACAAAAATCTATATAGAATTAATATATAGAAATAATATCATGTATTTCATATTGAGACATATTTTAACAATATATTTATTTTTATAATATACATTAATATTATATAATAGTCAAAGTAATGTCTTGAAAACCATGAAAAGTCATTGGGGAATAACATAGTGGAATAAAGGGAGTAATAAATAGTTGTCATTTAATTTAGTAAATAAAAAAATAACAATAACAACAATGGCAACAATAATAATAATAGTGATAAAATAATGTGATGAAAAAGGCAAATAATTGATGATAAGTCTCATCTTATTACAATAATAAAATAACCTTATAATATAAAAAAATAAGTTCACATATGGTACATGATCTTGTTCAATCATCCAATCATCATCATCAACCTCTTGCATATCATGGTCCATATGATCGACTATTTTCATGATAGATTAGATCGTATTAAATTAGTGTTTTTTTTGCTTAAATTGGGCATGTTTTTATAGTATTAATGAATGTGACTATTTTAAATTAACTTGTAACATCAAAATTAATTTTATTGATAGAGATACCATTAGATATTACAACACTATTAATAATATTAATAATAATATTAATAATAACAACAAAATGACAATAGTCATAACAATAACATTAAAAATATTTTAGGGATTTTTTAACTTTTATAAACTTTTTATGATTTTCTGAACTATTCTGTGTATTTCAGAAATTTTTTTGAGTTTTTCTGTATTTTTCAGAATTTTTTTATTTTTTATGAACTTTTCTAAAAAAAAAAAACACCAGTGTCGACAACATGCCCATAATATGTGTATATTGTAATTCATCAAATATAATCTACAATACTTATATTAGTTGCTTAATTACATCATACACATAACATATACTACAGGAAAAACATTCTTAAAAAACATTAATTATAACAATAACATAATAATTTTACTTTTAGGAAAAATTATAAATATAACATATAATCAAAAAGTTTAGAAAAAATAAAATCGAAAACAAAAAGATACCAAAACCAAATGATGCAAAAGAACATGCCATGCATATTGTAGAGTAGAAATCCAAAAGTAGACAAAAAAATAATATGAAGAAGCGAAAACAAATTTGGGTAATTTTACAACCTATAACTTCTCGTCCGCATCTCCCACGAGCCTTTCTCCCCCAACTCCAGTCTCGTCCGTTCCGCTTAGCCTTTGTCGGCGAGCTGTGATCCCAGCACCGATGCCATAGTCCCAGGCAGTTGAAGTCAAGTAGGTACTTGCTTATGTGTATTTGAATAAATGGGTGTCGGGACCTGGTATCCGCCGTCGTGTTGCCGGGGTTTGCTTTCCTCATTAAATATCAAGTTTAGTGGTCTACTGTAGGTTCTTTGTCTGATTGGTGGTGGGTTTGTTTCTTGCTACATTTCTATCAAAACTTTACTATTGGGTTTGTTTGTTACTTTGTTCTACTCTGGGAGCTTTTTAGTTGTTTGTGGCTAGTGAGATTTGGGGTTTTTAATTGTTGTGGTGGATTTGTGTGAGGATTTATTAGTCTTTCATGAGGTTTGGACACAATGGATGGTGAAAGCCTCTTGGAAATCTTAACTGACTACCATATTAGTGGTTGTGGAGAGGGAGATGAGGATATTACTGAGATGTTTGAGCTTCTTAACGATCCTGAGAAAGTGCCATATTTTGTCAAGACTCTAAAATCTGAAGGGAATGAGTTGTTTAAGCAAGCTAGAATTGACTGCGCTTTGAACAAGTATAGCAAAGTCATTAAGGTTGTTTGCTTTGTTATACCATTTGAACTCATGCTTAAGGATCTGGCCATTGCTCTCAATTTGAATATGGCCATTTGTGCTTTAAGACTTGATTTTTTGGATAAAGTTGTTGAGCTTTGTTGTCTTGTTCTTATGCTTGATCACTCAAATATTAAAGCTTTGTTTAGAAGAGCTTCAGCGCTTCTTCAATTGAGGGAAACTACGAAAGCGTATGAAGATTTGGTTGAGGCTCAAAAAGTGGAGCCTAAAAATAAGGCCGTGCAAACCGAATTGGAAAAGGTTGCACATTTGATGAAACTGAAGGTGTGGGGGACTTTAGAAGTGAAAGTTTTCACTTAGAGGGATAAAGTATCCAGGAATTTTGATCCTCCCCATATGTTTAGTGAGATGGAGAATATAGTAGAGGATTTCAATGATGTTTCTTTGCAGGAAAACATCATTCATGATGATAACAAGGAAAGAGAAAGGAAAAGAGCAAAGGCTGGTGTGGTATCGCCAGTTATGGACAAAATAGTGAAAATTGGTGTGCAGTCTGAGGTAGTGATGAGTGAGGCTTCGGTGTATGGGATGTGTGATCAAAGTGACAATTTGGTGCAAGAGGGGCAAGAACACACACATCCTAATTATACTTCGAATGGGAGCTCAGTTGCTTCTAGTGTTTCAGAGATGGAGTACTCCTTTAGTAGTGAATCAAAGGAGCAATTTCATACCTTTGTTAATTCTAAAAGGCAACAAAATGTTTTGAAGTTGTCTTCAAAGGCTTTAACTAATTTGACCCATGAGAAAGAGATACAGTCCTACCATCCTACTTCTATGGCTGTGATGAGGGTATGAGCCCTTAATGTTCAAAAACCTATCTTGACGGAAACCCCCCACGACATTTGTTCGAGAGAAGGAGAGGTTTCCAACTGCATGTACTACTCCTATGGAGGAAGCTATTGATAAGAAAATATCCTTGCATGTGGAAATAGCAGGGTTGGAGGTGTCTACTATACTTTAGGAGTCCTTCCTTGTTGATCTTTGTGAACAAAAGACGTCATTGGTAAACTCAACGTCTTTTGATGAAACTCCAAATTTGTTTAGATTCTCCACGAATGGCAAAAAGCGAAGATTTCAGAGGATTCTTTCTACACGATCAAGTGTAGTTTCTTCATCTACCGTTGTTCATGAATTCCGCAGCAGCTCAACATCCTCAAAGAGGAAACTGTTTCGTGGTTCAAGTATGTCATTTCATCTTCGAAGTTCTATCACTTCGAAGTCTGTTATGGTAACTAATTCGGCAATGGCTATAGTCACTCGTTCCAAGCGGAAGATGGTGATTGCTGAATGGAAGGAAGTATTTGATGATCAACTTCATTCTAAGAAGATCGCTCCCCCGTCTCGTGATTGTTGTGATTTAAGTGTCTCTAGTTTTATGTTTAGTATGTTCTATAGTATGAGTCCAGGTAAGGTGCTAGTTGCTCATCAAGCTCATCAAGCTCACCAGATGATGAGTAAGTTGAGTTGTATCTGATGTCTGTTTTAATGCTTTCAGTTGAACTTTTGTGGAAAAAAAAAATTTACTTTATTTAGGTCAGTTTGGGTCGGGTTAGTTTGGGTGAGTTGACGTCATGTCTGGTCAGTTGACATCCTGTGAAGTCAATTAGTGTTAGGTCAACCAAATTTTGGGTCAATTGTCAATTTTGCATTGATTCAGGGCAAATTTGAGTCATTAACTTCAGTCAGTTCTGAGTCTCGGGTCGGGTTACGTTTATCAAGTCTAGTCCTCTAGTCTTTACAGTTGACACCAGAGGCCAATTGCAGACCTATATAAGGCAAGCAAGATCCTTGTAAAACATGTTCACAGAAAGAGTGTGTCATTGCACGAGCATGAATTGTTTAAATATTTCTTCATACCAAGTTCTCAGCAATGCGCAAGAACAAGGGTAAATTTTCCACTTTATGTTCGTACTCAGACGCTGCTCAGGTTGCTCTTATAAATTGTATTACATTATTCCAAAAGGAAACTTCAACAGAATGATATACTAATAATAATAACAATGGCCATAGAGTATACAAAGACAAATGTACATGAAAACATTAACTTTGGTAGTAATTCGTTTTCACAGCACTATCAGAGGTACTACAGACATACAGGAAACCACACCAATAACCAACCTTGGAAACACAAGATAATACCGGATAAGTAATGGAATTAAAGCTCCTCTTGTCATTCACTTCTTCAACACACTGCAAAATTATTGGCATGCATTAGTAATATCCACGTAAATAGGCAGAATGTGAAACATAGAAACTATATAGTAGCTTATAGCCAGAAATCTATCATCCTTCGATTTCCATAATGCCAAGATGGACCTCTACTAGTTTAACTCGATGGGGATACAGATACCAAGATCCCACAGTTCAAAAACCCACCAATAATTTTTTGTTGTTTTGCGTCAACATTTATAAAAAAACATATAATTATGGGAGAAAGTAAAAGTATATGAGGGAACGAAGGACAGTACTTCACAAAGACAATTTCAGCAAGTTCGCATTTTTAAGTTAACACTACCATGCCCCGCTTCTAGTTTCACTCTTTTCAACTCAATTTACTGCAAGTGAGAACTTAAGCTATAATTTAACTCTATGATCAAATGAAAGTAGCTTAAAATAGGGAGCAACAGTGATAAATCCTCTTACTTGTACAAATATGCAGCGATTCCCAGAATTACACACAGGAGGATGATATCAATGCAGAAGTTTCTACTCGACCTCAGCTGGTGGGAAGAGAAACACGAAATTTATCAGGTTAGAAAAGACAAAACAAGCTGAGGATATTATGTACGTACTTGAACATTCAGCAGCTCTTCTTCTACCTGTGTAACCGTGTCCTTTAGTCTGACATTAGTATTCTTGAGGTCAGAAGCTGCCTTGTCCACCTGTAAATGTCAGCGAGATGGTAAGATATTGTAAAATATCCTATTATCCTAGTCAGCTGTGTAGATGAATTCCTCACCTTAGAGTCAATCTCATCCATCAATGGCACTTGCCTGTCCATTTCCTGCATTTGGTAGCAGTTGAACATAACTATATATTGATAGCATAGATGAGTAGAGAAAACACAAAGATAGGATCCTGCAACTTAAAAAATAAAAGCAAACCTCATTCATATCATGTGCCATGTTTTTCAAAGTGTCCAAACCTTCTGCAATCATATCCAGACCTTGGTCCTAACACATAAGATACCAGTATACATAAGGACCCAAAGGAAATATGAAAAAAGGACATAAAAACTTACTTCATTGTTTGGAATGAAGAGGGTAGCAGGGGGTCATCTTACCTGTTTAACTTTTCTCATTTCATACTCTTGCCTAAATTGGCTTGACTGCTCACTCTCTTGGAAGTACTCATTGTCGAATCTTCCATCTAGAATTGACAGAAAATGAAACATAATAGGCCATACCATTCCAATAGTGAACCATAAGTACCGCTTGAACTAAACATTAACAGGTAAAATTGACAAATTATCAGAAACAAAGCTCAATAGATGCCACCAATCACCTGAATCAAACTTTATCTCAGTGCGATTAGTTGAAGAACTCCAACCAGAGGTCCATCCGCCATTCTTCTTAGGTGCTGGAGTTCCATCTGGTATCGACTGGATCCTCTCGGGCAAAGCAAGGACCAAATCATTGCGAGCACCAAGCTCCTCAATTGAAAGCCCTTTGACCTGCACATATTGAACATAAAATACTCTTACTTCCTTGCGTAACCCACTAGCCCAACATACAGCATTAAAATCCCTAAGCAACAGTACTTAATTTTTTCAAATAAACGGTCAACGCTAGAAAGTACCTTTGTTCATCATCAATGACATGGCATCTAAAACCACGTCCTCATCAACCTTCACATCATCTTTTACTTCATTTTAGGTATAACTTTTATTTTTAAACTCAATTGATGATGTGATGTTGAGAGGGTTTATATTTGAGATAAAAGATCAAAAATCAAAAGAACTAAGACATAGTGTTGTTGACATCAAATGTCATGGAAAGTTCTCATGGTTTGGGAGTGGGATGTGGGGAAGCTATTTGGTTATATAAAATATGTACATCCTGAGACTTCCAACAAGTTGCTTACCCAACTCCAATAAATAAGTAGAACTTCCAATGAGGATTGTTACTTCCTGTGCGCAACCAAAAAACTTTGGCCACGTCATGGGAATTAGAAGAAGCACAGTCAGACATCCTACATCCAAACCACCACTTATTCTACTAATAAATTTTGTCAATTCAGCATTACACCACTTCAAACCTCAGAACAGAATCTACATGCTTCTAAACTTCTCAAAGTTTTCAAGCAATCATTTAAATTGTACTTTCAGAAACTACTCAACAAGTTTCCAAAATTTCCACTATGATTGGATAGGCAGATCGGACGGAAAGGGAGAAGAGAGAATAATCATCCATTTGGATAAGCATGGAAGAGGCAAGAATTTATGAGGAGCGACTTGAGAAGAGGAAGGATTGAGATGTGCTTCCAATTTTGGGAAGATCTACTTTATGGAGGAGAATGATGAATCCCCCAAATCCCCTCCCCTCCCATTCCCTACTCCCCTTAATTTCCTATCCAGAGAACAAACTTTGGCTGCCTCCCTCTTCCCTCCTGTCCCTTTCTCCTTATCCCAAGCAAGGTGTAACAAACAATTGTACAGTGGTTTTGACTATCCAATATTACTGACTTAGCATCACAATTACAACCAATCACCAATCTAAATTATCACATCAACATTCTAAAACTTCTGATTGCTTCACCAAATCAAACAAAGATCATAAGCGAGCAATACATATTCCATTAAACACACACCCTCATCATAGATCCGTTTCAACTATAGCTGCATATACCACGTTAAACAACTTTTCCAACATATACAGTGGACACTAAGATTGCTTTGACCATCAACCTTAATTACTTGGCATTAAGCACAAAGTATCCTTATCTTTTACCTCTAAATATTGACAGGGCTTGCAATGCTTGACCAACTTCTCTAAACAGAAGACCATCTCGAAAGGAATAACATCTGATCACTCACACTAAACAAAGTCCTCAAGATCCATTTAATAGTTAATACATAAAAAATCGATAGGGGTTTTGACTACTCAATCTTAATGCCGAAGTTTCAACCTTGATGACTTACGGTTAAATAAGCATATCAAGGTTCAAAGAACCTCCATTTGTTTCACCGAAGTATCAATCTTGAATGAGCTATACTATCATCCTTTAAATCAATTAAGATTAGCAGTTAGAATAATACCATTTGAACCCTCCAAAAGGAAATATAACTATTATCTACAACTATATATAAACCACTCTAAACCAGATGCATTATAAACTTCAAAATAATAAGTCTAACATATACATTCGACGTGCAACCATTAAATATATATTATACAATTTAAATTATACACTAACACAACCTAGAAAATCGAAAAATCCGTAAGATTTCCAATTGTTTCAGTAAAATTTTAATGCCACGAGCAATACTTAATCCATTACTTACACTCCTGATTACAGGGTTCATCTTGACTACAGTAAAAAAATACCATTTTACTCCTCTAAGAGTAAGCAACATCAATACAATAGCTAACATCATACTTTACAAACCACTCTCGACCGACCACTTTACCAACTGAAATGCAGATCACATCTTTAACCAGAAATACTTAAATCCATTTCCTGATTACAAGCTTCATCTCGATTACAATAGAAAAGTAAATAACTTCTATTCAAACACTCCCAACCATCAATACTACAAACTTAAAATGCAACAATCGACTATGCACTGTCAATTCTACACTAATACGACAGAGAAAGTCGAAAAAATCCTGCAAAAATAAGCTAAAAGGAGCAAAAGAGTACACAATTCAACCAAATGAAGCAATAAAACAAGCTGTTAAACAACATTAACCAAATTGAGAAAGAAAACATACCCTCTTCTGAGCCAAACGCTGCAGCTTGGGGAGTTCTTCAAGCAATTTGGCCTTGATTCGACGAATCTCGGCATTCAACGCCACAACTGACGCTCTGTTGGACTCATTTGCAGCCAATTCCGCTTTCTGCACAATTGTAATATTTCACTCAATCAATCGTTTTTTCCTTTTTTTTAAAACAACACTCAGATAAGACAGTCCTAACACAAATTCTTATAAAAGACCCTTTTTTTTCTATTACGGAGTATAAAAGTCGACAAGCTCATAGTCTTGGGAGAGACCGTCTACTTTTATTGTCATGCTGGCACAATAAAGGCATATAAATGTACAACTCAATTTGGGCTTGTAGAGAGCTTAGAAACTTTAGCTAGTAAAGAGTTGGTCTACTTTTATCATAAAAGTAGACAATCTTTCCTAACAATTTGTGATCTTCCAAAGGGTAAACGAGCTCATCTACATCAACGCAAGCTTCTAGAAGCACAAATCAAATATCCCTTTGTTGGGCCAGCATGGTTCCGTCTACTTTTATGGTTAAAAAAAAAAAAGACGGTTTCTTGAAAAGGGTATGGGGGGAGGGGGGGGGGACCTGGAGAGCGGTGTCGATGTCGGATTGGACATCGGAGTAGAGGCGGGCAAAGGCGTCGTCGCCGGAGACATTGGAGTCGCGTTGTTTGTCGATGTCGTATTTGTCGTATTTCTGGCAGATGCTTTCTACTCTTGTTAGGATTTCTATTACACTCATCCTGTTCTTTTTGGATCAGATGGTACTTAGCGGGGACAATGAAATGCGGTGTGTTTAGACTGTGGAGATCTGGCGGAGAGGGGAGTGGGAACAGAACACCGGACTGGTGAGTTGGGGAGGGGGGGACAGAAGACAGGACAGAGGGGAGTTTAGTTGAGTTGGAATTTGTTTTCTTTTTCTTTTACTTTTTGAAACATTTTGGCTCACTTTTTTTTTTTTTTTTTGGAGAATAAAAGATCTTATCCATTCATTCTATGAATAACGTCCTCATGGATATAAGCGGGATACTCCCCCTATCCAAATCACTTTTTTTTTTGACAATGGTAAAGGAAACAATTACACAAATTTAGCCTTAACTGCTACATTGTGGGCCATACTACTAAGGTATCTAGGAACATACAAAATATTAAGATAATGAAAATTACATAATAAACTTCTAATACTTTCGACAATGTACCCTACTGAATCGAGACGTTATTCTTCATTCTTCAAGATTCTAATCATCACTTGACTATCCGAGTGAAAGTGTCCATGATAAATGTTCCTAGAGACTGCTCATGATAAAGCATCCTCTAGCGCAAGGCATTCTGCATGCAGAGCTGAGACAGTACTAATCTTGGTTCCCTTTTCCCCAACAGTAACTCCTTCCCTACTCTTCGTAATCTAACCAGTAGCTCCCACCTTGTTGTTCTTCCACGCCCCATCAACAAATAAATCAATAACCTCACAAGATAACGTAGAACTCACCAAATCAACTTCCAAAGCTTCTATCCCATCATCCACAATCTCAGCTACAGTATCTTTTCTTCTTCTCTTCAAATTTTCATCAAAGCCTGCTTCCACCGCACTACTATAAAAACCATCAGCTTGACTTATCACTAAGCCAAAGAGACCACAGGACAACAATAAAGTATGGTTGTGGGTGGAAGTCCCTAGAATCCTTATTATCAAGATATTCAATCAATTGCCAAACCTAATCAGTAATCGAGTTAACTTGCACAAATTCAACATTAATCCCCAAACAACATCCTTGCCAGACATACTTAGCCAACACACAATCTCTAAAAACATTATTAGCCTCCTCCACAACCTCCTCATTATCGTTTCTGCAAAAGTTACAACAGTGGTCCACCACAATCTTACGTTTAAGAAATTTCTTACCTGTATGCAAAGCATTAGCAAAAAGTTTCCATAAGAACGTCTTCCATTTTGGGAAGATATGAAGTCGCCACATCTTCCTCCACTTGACATGATTCACGTTGCCATCCTCCAGACCTTCAGTATCATCACTACTACCTTGGGTTCCTCTTGTTTTAAAACCCCTCAAGGCTTTGTAACCACTTTTAATCGAATAAATCCCATCCTTAGTAGCAGACCAATACAAAGAGTCCAAATTTCTTGGAGGAGGAAGATTAGTAGCAATAATACTACTACTAATATCCTCCTTAAATAACATGTCAATAACACATTGATTCCAACGCATTGAACCATCTAACAAAGCTGAAACTGATGCGAATTTGTCTTCATTGCTGAATTCCGTTGGGCGCGTAATATCCCTTTTAGTTACACATGTACCTTGCACCCAAGGTTCATCCCACAGAGGAATAGGCGACGTATTACCCTCACGCCAACACAAATTTAACTTCAAGAGATTAAAACCCCACCGAATACCTCGCCAACCCCACGTAACATTATTATTGAAACAAAAAGACTCTTTGAAGATATCCTGCATGCGAACATTGTATTTTTAACAAAGAAACTACAAAAAAGTAGGTCTTTATTCGACACTATCCTCCATGCTTGCTTCGCAAGTGAGGCTTGGTTGAACACCAACACATCCTTAATGCCTAGACCTCCTTGGTCTTTCTGTAGAGTGAACACCTTCTAGCTTCTCCAATAGATTGTAGTCGATTTCTTAGGACCCGCCTACTAAAAAAACTATCAAAGAGTTAATCTTCTTAGCTATACTTACCGGAATTTTGAAAACCGATAGAACGAAAACATCTAAGAAGGACAAAAACGAAGAAATCAACGCTAATCTAACAGCCGGAGAAAGATGAATAACATTCCAAGAACTAAAATGTTCACTAACCCTTTTCACCAAAGAACCAAAAATCTCCTTCTTGTTTCTACCAAAATCCGTAGGAATACCTAAATAAGTACCTAAACAAGAACCGTAACTCATCTGAAGAATATTCCTAATAATTCTTCGAGTCTCAAGAGGAATATTATCACTAGCAACCAAGCAAGACTTATCCAGATTTATCATTTGGCCTAACGCATCGCAAAATTCATCCAGAATTTCTTTCATGCATCTACACGAATCCGGAGTAGCTGATGCGAACGCGAGCGAAAGACTTAAACAATAAGATTCGCACCAA
>CAAKMY010044774.1:0-10234 GCA_901111285.1 Corrigiola litoralis | reverse complement strand
TTTGAATGTGAACTTTGGTTACCGATTCGGTGTTTAGCTTTGCTAAATCCCAAGGATTCGACCTACCGTGAGGACGGGTTGTTTCACACTGCCTTACAAACAAATTTTTCCCTCATAAAGGTGCAATGAGATCAGGCGTCGTCCCCCCAAGTGAACACAACACTCCACTAATGCGTATATGGAGAGTTGAAACTCTATATTTTTATGCTCAAATGTTTAAAAAAGAGAAAGAGATGTTGTAGAACAATTAGATGAGAACAGCTTTGTGTGCAAAAAAGAACAACCAAGACTAGCTTTTTATAGTAGTTGAAAACCAAATCTAATGATGAACATAATCACCAAATTCAATAGCCGTTAACATGAAAATCAATGGTCATAATGTTGACATTGGAATACCATTAAATCACCATAATCTCTAAAATTAATGCCATTAAACTAGAAAATAAAGTTTATGGAGATGGATATCAAAAGACATGAAAAACTAATATCAATGACCATTAAAAATGAGAGCTTGCAATCATTTTTCGAAATTGGACAAGCTAGACTCTAGTTAGTTGTAAGGTCTCATACAAGTGAACCCGACAAGCAACTTCGACCCAAATAGATGGCCCCATCCCACTGCGCACGTGTCTCGAGCTGAGGCTGGCGGCAGCGGTACGCGCGTGGTGGTACATTTTGTCGAGCTCAGTAACACACTATAAACTCATATCCTTATAAATTACTAGAAATACTTTTTCCTTACCAATGTAGGACACATGATTTTTTTCACCAAACAGAAGGAAGCTTCACAACTTTCTTTTTATTACTATTAATTAAAGGTCTCATAATAGTGCCATGTTACTCTGGGTCACTAGATGTGAAATAGTGGTAGATGTGAGGTTACCAAATTCGTATTACCAAAATATCGGGTTTTTAAACATGCAGTACTCAAATTCTTGGGTCATTATTAATGGAAAAACTCTTAAATTATATTAAATTATTTTTCTAAAAAGCATATTTGAGATTAGACATCTCTAAGTTTACATATTGTCTAGTTGACATAATGATTCTTCAACCTAGAAAAGTAACTTCACTTCACTTTCCACTTGAATCCACTAGGGTTTTTTCAAGAAATATTACTCCAAACCTTGGCTTGGTTCATCAAGTTTGTGTGTTTGTTTATATACTTGTGTGTTTGCCTGACCGTCATATTTGTTCGTTGGTTTATCATATGAACTTACCCTATGGCTGAACTTCATATGCGAGCATTGGTAGAGAGATGGAACAAAGGTTAATAGTTTTTGCTCCACTATTTTTTTTTTAAAAAAAACTACAAAGTAAGAAGAAAAAAGAGGCTTTGAGAATTTTGCAACCTAAATTATCTTTAAGATCGACTAGTATTCTAATGAATGCAAAAAAAGTTAAGACAAAGTAGTACACTCACCCTACTAATTAAAAGTGGAACTCGATCTATAGAAATTCTCTTAAGAGACCGTCTTTAAAAAAAGGAGTGATTTCACTTGGATCTGGAAATAAGCTTGGGTTGATTTAGTGGGAACTTGTCCGCTAAATAGTCTCTTTTTAGAATTTGTGATTATTCTCACCAAACTCCTTTAATGTAAGTGGTTGTTTGGTTTTTTTTTTTTGGAAAAGGGGAGGCCCCAGGCCTAACTTATCATATCAATGTCAAAAGCAATGTTTAAGTTATTACAGACATCGAGTTTCAAGCATAAATTGTTATCAAAGAACTCTAAAATGTCACAGAGGGGGGTTAGCTTCCTCAATTCCCATTGTAAATGCAGTGGATTCGCTCCTCGATCTCTTGGCTAGTTTGTCCACAAGCATCAGTTTCTCTCTTCCCGCTCGGATCAAATCTATACCAGGGTGTCTTTTTAGGAACTCCCTGCAATGTAGGTAAACATTAGCCAATCTGTCTTTACTCACTTGAACATGATTCCCTCATAGACAGCTTTGCAATCCGTGATGACACTAGCTTGCATCCAGTTGTTGTTTTCAATCCAACTCAATGCTTCTCTGACGCCTATGGCTTCAGCCTCTCTACCAGAGTGGCACCGAAAACTCTTGGACCAGCTTGTGGCCCAGGAAGCCCTGTCAAGGCAAAGGGCAGCCATACCTGCAACATTGTTGGCAAAAGAAGCATCTACAAAGATAGTGAAGGGGGTAGAGATAAGAAGGGTTTTTTGAGGGGTTGGTTTAGAGGTTTTACTATCTTTGAGACTTTTCTGGAATTCAGCAATGTTGTTCTTAGTTAAAACAAGAAGCTTGTTGGAGGGGATGTTTTCAGTTTTAAAAACCAAGGCATTTCTTCTTTTCCAAATGTGCCAACAAAAAAAAAGAAAACTCAAGGAACCAAAACTCCTTATCAGTCCTAAAAAGATTTTTTTCCATCCAATCCTGATGATTGTCTAAATAGAAACCATTTGGAATGTTACATCATTTCCAAATCTCAAGAGCTCTAGGGCAATCTCTCAAGATATGGAGAATTGTCTCACTCTCAAGTGGACAGAAGAGGCAATGCCTCTGGGGAGTGATATTTCTGCTAAACAAAAGAGCTCTAGTGGGAAGTCTATCCCAGATGACAAACCAGAGGAAAAACTGGATCTTGGGAGGGCAAGCTAAACTCCAAAGTTTCAACCATTTATCACTGTAATTTCTCCTATGACCATCTAGCCAGAGCTTCTCATACATACCCATAGAATCAAATTTTTCATTAGCAGCAAGGTTGCAAGTGAGAAAATCCTCCCCAAAGGAGGGCAAAGGCAGCTCAGTAAGCTGGGCTTTAATTACAGAGGGAAGATTAATGCTATCTAGTTCCCAACCCATGGGAGAGAGGATAGAGTCCACAGTTCTACAATCTTCAGACTTGTCAAGAGGACCTATAATGTGATTTCTTAGAGGGCTCAAAGTGCACCATTTATCATACCAGAAATTAGTGAGGTTACCCTTCCCCACCACAATGGAGCAGTTATCTTGGAAAATATCCCAACTCCTAGCCATATCCTGCCAAATTTGAGAACCCCTCTTGAAAGGAACAGGGAAGGCTCTCTTAGAACAATATTTGCTCCTAATCACTAAAGAGGCCAAGTTCTCTCTAGAATGTATTTTCCAGCACAGCTTCATAAGGGCAATCCTGCTCAAAAGATCAACCCTCCTGAACCCCAGCCCCCAAATTCTCTAGGACCAGTAATAGCTTCGCAAGCCAAAGTATGAAGTCTAGGTTTCCCATCCTCTACTCCCCAAAAGAAGTCCCTACAAAGTTTATCAATAGAATTGGTAAGCTTCTTAGGAAGATGAATACAGTTCATAGAGTAGTTAGGGATGGAGCTAAGGAAGCTCTGATTAAGGTAGCTCTACCTGCTTTGGAGAGATTTCGATTCTTCGAAGAGGTCAGTTTACGCTGCATCTTATGGATAATTGGGTTCAAAGAGGCCAAGGAAGGTCTCTTGGCAGAGAGGGGAAATCCCAGATAAAGCCCCAAGTCCTGAGAAGTAGGAACCCCTAAGGCCAAGGAGAATCTATCTCTAGTAGCCTGGTCACAGTTTTTAGAGAACACCATGGAGCTTTTCTGGCTATTTATTAATTGGCCAGAGGCTAAACATAATCTATCAAGAGTGTCCTTAAGGGCCAAGAGAGTGGGGTGAGTGGCCTCACTAAAAAGAAGGATATCATCAGCAAAGAGGAGGTGTGAAATCACAACCTTATCTTTACCTATGATAAAAGGCTTCCACTCCCCCTTGTCACAGGCTTGTTGGATAAGCCTCGAGAGGACCTCCATACAAATAATGAAAATGTAAGGAGATAGGGGGTCCCCTTGCCTTAACCCTCTAGAAGGAGTGAACTTTCTAGTGAGACTACCATTCAGGTTGACATTGAAGGAAGTTGAATTAAGGCAGCTCATAATGAGATTCAGGGAGTTCTCATCCAAACCAAAACACTCTAGAGCCAGATTAACAAAGTTCCACTCCATCCTATCATAAGCTTTCTCTAAGTCAATTTTCAGAGCAAACCACTTCTTCCTCCCTTTACTAACTCTCATAGAATGGAGAATCTCAGAAGCCACTATGTAGTTAACCTCAGTTCCTCTACCAGGAAATAAGCTATTCTGGTTAGGGGAGATGAAACTGTCTAAATGGGGTCTAATCCTAGCAACTAGGATTTTAGACACAATTTTGTAGAGAGTGTTGCAAAGACTGATTGGTCTGAAGTTTTTAATAGTGGATGGGTTATCTATTTTGGGGATAAGACAAATGGTAGTTTTATTAACATCTGAAGTCATGGTCTGGGATAAAAAAATATCCTGAGTCCAACTAAGAATATCCCAACCAGATAGTGTCCCACTGAGTTTGGTAAAACAGTGCATGTAGCCCATCAGGTCCTGGGGCTTTTAGGGGGGCTATTGAGAAAACAGCCTCCTGACTTCAGCCAGGTTGGGGGTAAAACTTACCGCCACTTTTATCTCGAGGTTGACACAGTCAAGTAGGTCCAAAGGGGAATCAGAGCTAAACAACTTAGCAAAATAGTCACAGATATGTTTTTCAAGTTTCTCTCTATTATCCAGGGTCTCGCCTACCTCGTTCAACAAGGAAATAATCCTAGTTTTCCTCCTATTAAAAGTCACAGATTTCATGAAGAACTTAATGTTCTTGTCACCCTCCCTTAGCCATTTATCTCTGGATCTTTGTCTCCAATAGATTTCTTCTTTATCAAGCAGAGTATTTAGCTCTTGGTTAAGATTAGCCTCCAAATCCCATAGGAAAGAATTAGAAGGTTGTCTTTTTAGAGCCTTTTGAGTCCCTTCTAATCTACTCAGAATCTTTCTTTTTTTTTCTGAAAACAAATTCCCAAAATTTTCTTTAGCCCAAGCAGCAATATCTATGGAGCATGAAAGTAGTTTCTCCACTAAGTACTGATCCTTTCCCAAGTTGGCCCAACAAGTATTAACAAAAGCAGTAAAGTTATTATCCAAGTACCAACAAGCTTCAAGTTTAAAGACTTTGGGTTTTGAAACACAGGGAGATGGGAGGTTCAAATTCAGAAGAATCGGACAATGGTCAGAGGAGGTTCTTGGAAGGTTAATAATGTGTGTATTGGGAAAGCAGTCCAGCCACTGATGATTTACCCACGCTCTATCAAGTCTAACCAAAATTGGCTTTCTTTTATTCTTGTTCGGCCAAGTATACTTTAGGCCTGAGAAACCAATATCTTGTAACCCACAAAAGTCCATTTTTTATTTAAACAGGATTGCCCTATTCCATTTAATAGGTTTTCCCCCCAGTTTGTCACTAGGTTGAGTAATTTCATTAAAATCACCTAGAGCAACCCAAGGACCGGACACATGCTGATTCACCACACAAAGCGAATCCCAAAGCTCTTTCCTACCTTTGAATTTAGTACTAGCATAAATTCCAGAAAAGAAGAAAGTAAAATTTAAGTGGATTACCTGAACATAGCCATGAATTACATGTGGATCACTACTCACGTTAGTGAATTTAACACGAGTTGAATTCCACATAAGTAAGACTCCTCCTGTGAAACCCCTAGGTTCAGCTAGCTCCCAGCTATCAAAAGGAAGGTTGGCCATAATTTCATTGGTTTTTTGTTTAATGGTTCTGGTTTCAGAGACTAGGATTATTTTTGGGTAATGATTTTCCACAAGGTGCTTGATGCCCGAAGCAAAGCCTGGTCTAGATATCCCCTTTGCATTCCAGGCTATGATAGTCATGGTATCACAGTAGAGTAGGGCGTTTCCAGAGTCTTCGTTGACTCCCCTCGGTTTTTTTACTTTCTGCCACTTCTCCTGACTGTTTTCCTTGGACTCCTCGAATGGGCAGAGGTTCACTTTCAGTCTTCTTCTTGGTCCTCTTGGGTTTTCCATCCACATGGCTCTTACAATTATGTTTTTGAATTTTTTCTTTGTCTCTATCAGAATCATTGCATTTGCGAAGCTCACTACCTTCACAAATTAGGATTTATTAATTATTTAATTTGAGTCAAAAGATTTCCCTCAATTGAGGGTATGCCGGAGAGGGATCGCAGAGAAATTCGATTTCTGGAGGTACAATATCCCTCGATTTCAGGCTCTGCCGCGGTAACCACCATCTGATAAGAGTGGCAGTCCCAGGTGGATGCTCTCCAGGTCTGATAGATCCGGGAGGTGAGATGGTTTGAACATCCCCATACTGTCTTCCTGTTCCATGGTCAGGTCGGAAAAATGAGGTTCCCTGAAAACTGGTTGCAGAATGAAGCGCCTTATGATGTGGGCTGGAACAAAGTATCTTCTGCCCCCCATTAGGTAAAAGAACTTCACTGAGTTCGGAAGGATTTCTGGGAATTGGAGGAGAAGTTTGCAAGAGAAGGACAGGGAGGGAGGGGCTTGTCCTCGCCTGTTGAGGAAGATAGGCCACGGGAGGATCAGAGGAGTTTGGAACATCTTCAAGTATATGGGGTCTGGTCTTTCACATAGTTGAAGAAGTCTATCTACCACCGGGTCTATGTCGTCTGGGTGGTGATCGGTAATAGGATCTTCCCAGGGGGACTCCATTGAGCGAGAGGTCTAGAGTGAATTTGTTTGGGAGGAGCGAAGGGTTTTTTTTGTAAGATGGTAAGAGGATGGGTAATTTTGTGAGTCAGTGGCATGGAGGGGCATTTGCTAGGGTAGAGGATGATTTCAAACGGACGGTTAAGATTAGAAGTTGGGAAATGGCTGGTAGGATGGGGCAAACTCACTGCCAAAGGCACTAGTGGGTCTGATTGAGACACGTCAGTCCAAGTAGCAAGGGGGTCCAAGACTTTGCTGAGAATAGAAACCTTATCTCTTCCAAGGAAAGAATGGTGGTTGGACTTGCCTTGACTTCCTCCACTCTGTTTCTCTGAACTTTCACCATTGGAGCGCCGGTGCCCACATTGGCTCTCCTCCCTGGGTTGATTCATGCACTTCACCTCCATGTGCCCAAAATTGAGACACTTAGAACAGAGTATAGGATATTCGTTGTACACCAATTTTTGCTTGAATAATCCTATCTAGACGCAATCTTTCCTCTGTTTGGCAATGTCAAGAAGAACCAGTATATTAGCTGTTCTTTTTTTCCTTCTTTTCAGGGCTCTAAGGTCAGCTCTGATGAATTTTCCCAGCGTGTTGCCCACTGTCCGTAGGAACTCGACTCTGTGGAATTCAGGTGGTAAGTCCGGAAGTTCAATCCACACTGGAAGAGTTGTAATTGGGTTGTCCGATGGTTTAAATCCCAATTCCCAGTCACGAATGGCTACAAAGAATTGATTGATAAACCAAGGGCCCCCCGATAGAACTTTGCTTTTATCTGCCTCTACTGAGAATCTGACTGTGAAGTATCCTTTCCCCATTGAGAGGAACTCAGTTGAACCCACAGGTCTCCAGAGATGAAGAAGTTTCTGGATGAGGTATTCTGTGGAAAAAGTTTTCCCCACCACCTTAATAAACAAGGCATGCTGCCAAGGAAGAGCCAACCTTACTGCGTCAGCAGTTGAGAGGGGGATGAAGGCCTCTGACTCGGGTTTAAAGGAACTAGGAGGGGAGGTAGCACAACAAGGGTGGCTAGAAAAGCGTTCATGGTTTAAGCTGTGGTGAACTGGGTTCTGGGGAAGGGAGGTTGGGTTTGGGTTGCTGTTTGTTAGCGCGTCTTTAAAAGACAAGGTTCTGGGTGAGTGGCTAGGTGATAGGTGTGGATGATGGGGGGGTGGGCTGGTACGGGAAGAGGTAGTGGTAGGCAGGGCGGAGGGGTTGCTGGGAGGAGCTAGCTGAAGATTCGGAGTTTCACTGGAGGGCTGGCTAGACACAGGCGTGACAAGAGGTGGAGTCACCTCTCGCCCAGGGGAGGGGGGACTCTCTCTCTCTCTCTAACATTCTCTCTCTAACATCATATATCGTAATGACTTAAAAAAAAAGGCAAGTTGTTTGGTTGACTAAATTTTAGTGAAATGGAGGAATTGCAAATTCATGGGAATTGGAAATTTCCACAAAATGTGGGAATTAACTTACCCACTCCTCCCTTGGTCATTCACAATTCCCATGAAATACAAATGCCTACATCTCAACCAAACATGTTAAGACAAATCTCATGAAATTGATAAAGGAAATAAATTCATGGAAAGTGAAAATATCCACAGGCGTTGAATTCCCACAAATTATTAGAAGAGACCGTCTACTTTTATAATAAAAGTAGACCAACTTTTTACTAGGTAAATTATCTTATGTTACCTACAAGCCCAAATTAGTTGTATATTTATATGCCTTTATTGGGCCAGCATGGCTTGGTCTACTTTTATAATAAAAATAGACGGTCTTTTCCAAGACTAACTGATGAATTCCTGTATGAACCAAACAACCACTAACATTACTTTTTATCTCTAATCTAGCATATTCAATGTAAATTTTTTTTGTGCCAATATTCTTTGTAATTGTATTGTAATTGAAAAGGAAAAAAAAAAACTCTCTAGCCCCCTACTTTGTTCATCTCACGCCTTTTCAGAATGCTAGTACCACCAAGCCTTTTAATGGAATTTATGGTTTTTTTGTAAGTGGGTTGGACTATACTGCTACCTTATCCGTAGAATCATGGCTCCACCCTAATGCCAAAATCACTGTGTGTGATCATCATTATTCCATACATAAAAGATGTGCTTGTTGGGAATCATCAACCTCAATTGAAGCTTATTATTGGGCACAATAATAATATATAGGACTAAATATGTGCAATTATGCATATAAATTCTTCGAGAGGCGAAAATAATAGGCGATATACAGAAAAACAAGGGTTTCTCAGTTCTTCTTATTAAAAACCCTACAGTTTTTCCTGATTTCACCGGCAGTTCCCTGTAGAACTTGAATGTTACCCATTTTAATAATTGCATTAACGAAACTTTGCTTGAAAAGGTTGTTATTGGCTGCCAAGTTTGACACGAAGTTAGCACTTTTTGAGTCTAGTGCTAACTCTTGGTCAATCTGCATCACCCCTCGCTTCTTTTTAATCTGATTGTAGTACTCGTTATCAAAAACAAATGATGTATTTTGGTCAAGGAAAGTACTAGGATTGGCATTCGAATTTGAGCAGAGCCCCTTAAGCTTGTTAAGCAAAGACTTGTCCATGGTACTGTCAGGAGCCCCAGTTGCTTGAAAGTTGGAAAGCCTGTCTTGAAAGAAATTACAATGGGCAACTCCAACAGTGTGGCCGCCCAAGAGGGTAACCATATCAGTTAGGTTCAAACCGCGGGCAGCGAATGCATTTTGAGCTTGAGATATCGTGAAAGTCGGGCCAGGTAGATTGACGTCACTTGCTCTTGAGAAGAGGCCGTCACGCCTACCTGTAGGTACATTGTACTTCGGGCCTCCGGCTAGGACGATTGCATCTCGAGTTGCGACAGCTATGATGTCAGCGCATGAAACTTTTCCTGCACACTTAGGTGTGGCTTCAAGCTTAGTCTTGATTTGGTCTATAAGCCCGAATTCTCTTACTGATCCATTAGCTCCTGCACTTTTTTCTGCTTGGTTGTTCTTAGTTGAGTCTATTAGTATGGATGCATCACAACCCTGTACCCCATATTACGTTATGTTAGCCAGGATAATTACTTATAGGAAGTAGTACAATTTTTTCTGGAGAATTAGGGCTCATGCAAAGTGGAAATTAAAGAAATAGGTTAGCTTAAGCAATTTGAAAACTAATGTGTAATGTGAATGATCGTACTAAAAGACCTTACTCGAAAGGAAGAAGCATTTCTCAAGCCTGTTCTTTTCAAACTTCATTTCAGTTTCATTTAATCCGACTAAGTTTTCTATGTAGTTCAGTTAATTTCAGCTCAATATTGATTAACTATTATTATTATTATTATTATTATTATTATTATTATTATTATTATTATTATTATTATTATTATTATTATATTATATAAAGAAACAATTACACGAAGTTAAAGAGGAAACGTTTACAAGAAGTTAGCGGGGAGTCGAGAGATTATTTGGGCTCCCACTCCTCTACCAATAGCAAAGCTAATTCTAGCAAATATGTGAGCAGCAGCACGAGCACCATCATCTTGAGCCATGGAGACCTTCCGAATCCGTTTCAGCAACACAACATCATATTTATCCAATTCACCTAAAGAAGAAAAGGAGAAAGGAAGGAACCCATATTCAATTATTATTATTATTATTATTATAATTATTATTATTATTATTATTATTATTATTATTATTATTATAAATATT
>CAAKMY010044772.1:0-13708 GCA_901111285.1 Corrigiola litoralis | reverse complement strand
ATTTCGATTTCGATAGACCTGATTAAAAACACCATCCACACACTAGATTATGATGGTTATAGTAGTTGAATTATTCTTAGTGAAAAAATTAAACCCAAGTGACTTGACGTATATATGATCTTTATCCCAATCGTGAAGTTGGAGATTCGATTCTCATCCGCGACTATGTCCACACATTTCAGACCGAAAAAAAAAAAAAATGCCATAGACATATGATGCATAACTGATTTACCAAAAATTTAAAATTATTAACATCTTCCCTCACTTTCAATGAGCATTAGCCGATTACCACCTTGGACCACTTCCCTTCATTTGAGACTTACAAGTCACTGTATTCTCGTTTTTTCTCATATCCTTCAATGTTGTACTAAATTGTAACTCCTAACTCTATCTTATTTTTGCCACATACAGTAGAAACTCTTTAAATTAATACTCGATAAATTAATAAACTCTGTAAAATAATGAATTTGTCTGGTCTCGACTTGGGCCAGTTATAAAAATTACAAAAATCGATAAGATAATAAGATAATAATTATTCAAGAGTCCCCTTTATAATTTTAGGTCCCAAGAGAATCATAAATTAATAATTCCTAGAAAAATGAAAACATAATGTTTACAAATTAATGAAATATGATTCTATAGTTATTTGTTTTCTTTTAAAACTCATATCTAATAAGAGTTCATCTCTAACTTTTTTTATTGCATCCAAAAGTTATGGTGTTGCGTTCTCGGATTGTATGATCATAAAGTTGTGAAGAATTTTGGACGCCAAAAGTATTTTCCGCGTAACATGTTCTAAAGGCATTCCTTCATCTTCATCTTCATCTTCATCTTCATCTTCAACATTGTACTCAACAATAGTAGTCACAGTTTCTTCTAAATTATGAACCTCTGAACACGCTTCATTTTCACCCGGATAGTAGTGGTGTTAATCACTATACGAATTTACAAATAGAAAGTGCGCATTTTATAGAGATTTTACTCTTTAATTTTAATAGTTTATTGATTTATCGATAAATTAATAACTCTATAAATTAATAAATTTTGCCGGTCCCGACAGTATTAATTTATAGAGTTTTTAATGTACAATGTATTATACCATGATTAGAGAGACTATCAGAATATATGAAGGGGAAAAAAGTTCCTCATGATGACAAAATATACCTTTATTTTCAATACTTCATATACTAGAGGTGGTTTGAGATAGGTGTGTTCCCAAATGTGTGGCCGGTGGAATCGTAGTAGCCAATAGATGGATGTTCTTCTCATATATTCAAACACATGCATGGTGATGAACTGATGATATACTGCACGGTGATTCCAACATTAAGAACATAAAAAAAGGGAAAGAATGCTTAATTGGCAACATCATGATTAATCTACTAAGAATGCTAGGTCAATCCTTATCCACTCGAATCTGGTATCCGATTTAACTTGACTTGGTACGGACTACTAATATATTAGGAGCCTTCATTAATTTCTACAACTGAAGTTTGTTCATTTTATACAAAAGAAATCATTAATAAATGGCAAGTTGCTATTATAATTATGATAACTTCTCTCTCTAAAGAACCATATTTTGATAGTTGTGGCCTTGTCCACTATTAGGAAGTTTTTTTTTTTTTTGGTTTTCACCGTCCCGGATTTGAGTCAGGTAGGACTAGTAGGGCGGCAAAGTTCTCCCTCTTAGTTTTAGCACTGCTGCATTCCAAGGGCTTCGAACCTGAGACCTCTGATTAAGCTAAAACAACCCCTTACCAGTTGATCAAAGTGCTTTGGATACTATTAGGAAGTGAATGGTTGGTCATTACAAATTTCTTACCAGAATATATTATTTTAGAATATAATATGTAGGATATTAGGTTGAAATTTGGGTAAGACAAACTTACAAGGTAATAGATTGAGCTTTTATACATTTGAGGCATGATTTTAAAAACGTATATCAGAAACTCACCTCAAAAATTTTAAGATTCACCATGTTCTATTATGTATAGCTGTCTAATTTAAGTGTCCCCTAAAATACATTAAAAAAAATCATTTCATAAAATTTAGGAAAATGGATATAGATATATAATCTCAACTATGTGTCATCAAACAAATAGAATTTCACAAATTGTGGAAACTAACACTATTAATCATATGTATTGACTTTATTAATTAACGTTAATGGTCCCAAACTCACAACTCTAGGAGTCTCCAGTCATAAATTATTACATGACCTAAATTATTACGTGGTAGTTAATTTAAGGGTAAAAGGGTGACCACTTTGTCCAACGTAACCAACTCTTCCTACCACTCGCTCCTCATCCCCATCCCTCACTGCCACCCCCTCTCCCCCGTCCTCATCCCTCCCTCATTGTCAGCTCCGTCACTAGACTCCTTTCCCCACCCGACATCCCCCCCAAAGCCTCCCTCATTAATAGTATCTCAATCTTCCCCAGCAACTCCCACCTTGTCCTTCAAACCCACTTACCCGATCTTCACTCCTAACCCACCTTTTTAGATAGTCATTCCATGCTGCACACCGCACATCGAGGTCACTCATTCCAAACTCACTCCTCTTATTCGAATAATTAATCACCTATAATTTACTCCTTTACTACCCTCATTTGGGGGCATGTACGTTAGTTAAAATAAAATGAACACCCGATATAAGATTTATGCTTAGTATAAAAATCGACAGTATGATATGAAAAAAGCTCGATTTGTCCCAAACAGGCTAGGCTTGTGTTTTGTCTTTTCCAGCCCAAAAGCACGGCCCGATAATCACCTCTACTTCTGACCTATGATTATGGTTTTGTAATCAGTTGTGGACCTCATCATTCATGTCTTTCATTAAGGTTTTACCTTTTAACATTTTGGGAGAAAATTACAAGAGTTTTCACATAACTTATTTGTGCACCATATCATAAAAAGGCTATAAAGGTTAATTAATACAAAGTTGAAGATATACCATATGTTTTGATTCTCGCTAAAATCAATTCGTGTGATGCCATTTTTTTATCTATACACTTTTATCATAAATAATTATTTGTGGAAGATGTAAGAGATTAGTAGTTATTGTTATATACAATGGGGGTCGATTGAGGCACAATTTCTAAGGATCATGTGTTAAAGTGTACAAGTAGAGTTGTTTTGTTTTAAGAGTTAGAAGTGAAATTAGACTTCTTATCCCATTTGATCATAGTGAATTGTGTAAATAGTAAGTTAGGGAGGACTAGACATGAAGTTTGAGGTCAAACCTTAGTAAATTATTGTATTCCTTTTGGTGCCTTCTATACTAGTTTTATATTCGCGCATACAAAGACCAATCGTGTAACCAACATAATTATGATATTCATACAAATGGTATACTAGAAGGACCAAAAGCCACATCTTATACATATATGATTTGACACCTTGTTTTCAAGAAAACCAGTTATACTTGAATTGTACTTATGGTGATTTAATTGAAATTAATCAACTTTCATTTCACCCTTACCATATGCAGAGTTGATACATAGAAATATCAACTCTATTGGAAATTCAACTCAAACAAGGGTAGCTGATTTTTATTATAGTTGTCTTAAACCTTGAACTTGTATTGGTAAAAAGCATTCAAAGAAAGATACTTCACAAATTCTGATCAAGAAATTGACCACAGAAAAGTCTATGCTCAGCCTCATCTAATTGAACTCAAACCCATACCAGTCCTACTAACCTCAAAAGTTCTACCAAAAACTTAAAGCGAGTATTGACATCATGAACTGCTCCCCAATCATAGTACACAAGAATTATATTATTAGACACAAGTACTAAGTTAGGTTGCAAAACTCTATATATTGTATACATGACCGGCCAAAGGGTCAAACAAACGTGAAAAATACTAAGACAGCCCAAAAAGTCACCTTACCCACCGCAACCGCGGAAATCTACATGAACTAGTACACATTATGACATACTACTAGACCATCAACTTATATATGTGGTCTCTTATACACACCAAGAGTTGAGTCACACAACCAACGGCTGTAACACAAGATTACACCACTTTCACAACTTTGCTCTTTTGTCTATACATTTTGGGCCTTCCAAATCTTTTTTTTTTTTTTATAAATATAACACTTTGGTGGACCTTTATCCTCCTTCACATAATATAAATTTTCACTTTGCCAAATTTTATTTTGTGTATGGTCTAAACTACTAAAAACTTAGAATAAAACCAATTTTCATAAAACTTACACATATTATATACATATATATTCTTTAGTTTGGTGGATCTTTATCCTCCTTCACATAATATAATTTTTTAAGCAACATTCCTATACCACTTTCCCAAATTCTAATTTGTGTATGGTCCAACTAGAATAAAACCAAATTTTATTAAAGTTACACATCATATATTATACATCTATACCTATATAATAAGATCAAGATTACATCTTTGTTGTGTAGTCTCCTTGATAGGAGGGATAGAGTTCCTCATCCTTATCCCTATTTCACTATTATCACTCACTCTTTATTGCCATTCTCTCTCTTCATCACAGACACATATCTATCTATTATTAAACCTTATAAATATTTTACATTTCCCATTTTATTTCCCCTATTATATTTTATTTTTTCCCAATTTCACAAATTGGGAAAAATTATTTTATTTCATTTGGTTGAATTAGTCCCTTGTATCCAAAGAAACCCCCCCTTTTGATATTGGGGGGGAATTAATTTTAACTTTTAGGGTATCTTTATTGAAAATTGGTATCTTGGTATTGCATAAATTTTGATTTTGGGGGGATTTGAGTGATAAAGATTGAATCTTTATTGAAATTCAGTATCTGGGTATTGCTTAGAATTTGATTTTGGGGGGTAAAGGTTTGATCTTTATTGAAAAAATGGGATTAATTGAGGGAGGAGGGTTAATTATAGAGATTATGTTGTTTATAATGCCAATTTGGACTGCCTTTTTGGTTGGTCTTGTGGTAGGATGGGTGTGGAAGCCAAGGTGGTGGGATAGGAAAAAGATTGAGTCAATTGTGGCTAAATTTGTGGATTTTTCAGCTCCTTCAACACCTTCTAAAGGGTTTGCAAGTTTGAGTGCATTCAACATGAAATTCTCAAGTTGTAAAGATGGGGATGAGATACAAAGTAGTAAGGTTAATGATGAGGGGGCTTATTCTTTGGTTGGTGATGCCAGTTGCAGCAGGTAGTTTGATTTTTCTTAGCTGCTTTTTACTTTTGATGAAGTGCTTATCTTATGTACTTGTCGTATTTGTTTGAAGTCAACAACACATGGTTTAGATATGTAGTACAATCTTACTGTTTTAGCTTGCTTATTTTATGCAAGTCTTGCATTTTTTGGGTGTGTTATGTAGTGTGAGTTGGTATGGTTGCTCTTGAAATGTTTGTAATGTGGCCCTTTAAGTTGTGCTATTTATTGCTTGTGTTAGTGGTTTTCATGTCCTAGAATTGAATGGTAGAGGTGGGATTTCATTAAGTATTGGTAAGCTCTTGAAATTTAAGTTGTGCTTTTTATCACTATTGTTATAGGTGGTTGTCTTATGGAATTAAGTTTGCTATATATATATTAGTGAAATTTTGGGAGTTAATGGTTTGATGGGCTTGCTGTTGAAATTGTTATGCTGCCTCAGAAGTGGATTATGATGATGGGGTTTTGGATTGTTGTTTATTCGTAGTTCATCCCAGCTCAAGGGTGAGGAGCATCCTGCTGTAAATGATGACGATTTCATACATTTGTCCAAGCTTGTGGAGGAGAAAGATGGAGGTCCATCTTGGATACAGATGATGGATCGCTCTACACCAAATATGAGATATCGAGCTTGGCGAAGAGACCCAGAGGTAGATTTGAGGTTCCGACCTTGTATTTTTTTTGCTTGATATTCTAAGTTTGCAAAATTAGATGATAACTGAAGCGAGTAGTTCCTGTTGTCTATATAATGTCGCCGGCCTGAGTAATTGGCTTTGTCACTTTGTGCGACCAAGCCTTTTGATCATAAAATTTAAGGACATTGCTTCTTTACATTAGTTAGATAACTACTATCGAACAAGTGATATTGAGCCACAAGGAAGTACCAATCATGGTTATGTCTTTCACATGAGCTTCTTGCAAGTGACAATAGAAACTTAAGAGACCATATAGATAAACTGCATTGAAGACTGCTGTGCATGATGACCAGCTTAGGGTGTAGACTTATATGTTTAATTTCATGTATTTAACTGTTGTCAGACTGGTCCTCCTCAATACCGGAGTAGTACAATCTATGAAGATGCAACGCCTGAGATGGTGAGAGACTTCTTTTGGGATGATGAATTTCGCTCAAAGTGGGACAACATGCTTATACATTCTAAAACACTTGATGAGTCTCGTTCCACAGGGACTATGACAGTGCAATGGATTCGCAAGGTAAGAGGTTTTCGATAAATCATTGTGGTGGATTGGCACATCTGCCAGCATGTAATGACGTTTAGTTGGCTTTTTGTGCAGTTTCCATTCTTCTGCAGTGACAGAGAGTATATCATAGGACGTAGGATATGGGAGTCCGGAAGAGCATATTACTGTGTGACAAAGGTACATTAGTGTTTCTCATGTATTTTGGTAAAAGCTAGTCTTCAGCTTATTTGTATCTCCATTCTCAATTTAGGATCTTGTCAAAACACGAGAACATGCCAAAACTACAAAATGGTTGCCTTTTAAGGAGTTCTAGTGGCATCGTGTATATAGATTTAAATTAGAAAAGCATAGCTTAAGACTGATAATATGATGACATTGCATAATTGCCGCAAAGAACTCTTGTTTATTGAAGCTTATAGAGTTCCTCTCCTTAGTGAAAGCAGGCATTGATTTTAGCAAATACTGCATCCTTTTGCTTCGTGTCTTTGCACTTGGAAGTATTTGTAGCTTAATGTAAATACCAAACCCATTTTCTCTTTTTGGTGTTTAGGGAGTACCTAATACTACGGTGCCACGAAAGGACAAGCCAAGACGTGTTGATCTGTATTATTCAAGCTGGTGCATCCGACCAGGTAGGTTTCAGCCTTTTCTGTCTTCTGCTTCCGGGATTATGGAGCTTGAGCTGTCTATGATTAGGCTCAAACGGGCATATGCCAATTTTAATTCATCCAATACGCCAGTTGAAAAGATTATAACTTGTGTTACTTGAGACCTTTAGATGCCTTCTATTAAATACTCCCTTTGTCCCATAGTAAGCTTCTACATTTGACTTTGAAGGTCAAACATTCTAAACTTTGACCATAAATATATAATAAAATATAGATAATGAAGACATGGGTATAATACCGGAGTATGATGTTCTGATGGCCCTATCTTAATCTTAATTCAGCTGAATCTAGGAGGACCGGAGAGATGACAGCTTGTGAAGTGCTGCTCTTCCATCATGAAGACATGGGTATTCCCTGGGAAATAGCAAAACTTGGTGTTCGACAAGGGATGTGGGGTGCCGTCAAGAAGATTGACCCTGGTTTGCGAGCTTACCAAAAAGCAAGAGCTGCAGGCGGACCTCTCTCTGGCTCAGCCTCCATGGCCCATATCACTACAAAAGTTCATCCACATCACTTGAGGTCCTTGTTAAGTGGCGATGATCAATCAGTAACTGAAGTTGCTCCTGTTGAGGAGAAGCAACAGGCGGGAATGAGCGTACCAAAGCTGCTTGTTTTTGGCGGGGCAGTTGCCCTTGCTTGTAGTCTTGACCGTGGGCTTCTGACAAAGGCAGTTATCTTTGGAGTTGCGAGAAGGTTTGGAAGGATCGCTGGAAAATTATAAGTCTAATAACCAGGCCTAGACATTGTTGCTCTGTCTTTCTTAGATGCTGGAGCTGTGTGATGGATTCCGACAACATTTTTCTCAGCTGTGCAGGAAGACAACCCTCCTCCCCCCCTCCCCCCAAAGTTATAGAGAGAAAAAAAAAAGAAAAAAGAAAAAAAAGGAACACGCTGATACGAAAACTTCATTAGGTGACTTGCCAGTTGCTAGGAAGTTTTGTATGAAGCTACCAGAATTGTATTTCTTTAAGCAGATGTAAACGCATAAATCTGCAGGGAATCATTTTATTTCCTTCATTCATTCTGCTAATTAATTACGGCTTTTTTGTTATAACAGTTCACAGGACAGACGAATTTGTCTTCTGCACATAATATGTAGACATTAATGTTGTTTGTTCCATGCACCTCGGTTCTTCAATGAATAATTATAACATTGCAAAGGCTGAAACATTTCCGGCAATCAGGGATTTTTACATGTATGTCAATGTGTTTGTCATTTATTTAGTCCAAGCTGGTATCTTTTGGATTCTTCAGCATCTTCCACTCGTTTTGGGTTGCCCATTTAGATATGTTAAAACTGAGATCCTCCTCATAATAACGACTAACATTTATCACAGGACCAAAACTGATGGACATGTTCATACATCGATGTAGATCTTTACAGTGACTTCGAGGTTCAGCATTGCTGATAGAAATCTCCAACATAAAAATATCAAGAGCCTTTTTGTTTTCTTCTTTTTATGATTTCAGACTTCTAGTTAGCTTCAAGCTGCAAAGACATAGCAAGGCAGTTGCAGAATGGAACTAAAATTCAAACAGAAAAACCAATGATGGACTCATGAGACTCTTATCAATTAGCTCTTCCATGGTCTTTTGCGCCTTTCATAGCGAGTCTGCAACTTCATTAGCCTCTTTTCTAGCGTGAAAAAGCGTCATTTATGTAACTGTGGAATAGGATCAAAAAATGATACTCCTGCGATTCTTCAGTAAACTTCTCCGTCCAGTAAATGGAGTGGATCCAATTTGCTACTCCTGCTTATTACGCACAGATATGCTCAGTTGCGTGTCTCAGTTCTTTCAATGTTCCAATAAAACGTTGTTGATTTTACGTCTTTGTGCTGCTGTACGTTGAATATGACATGCAACAACCAACATGTGCTAGATTATACTGTTTGAGTTACTACTTTGGTACCTATAGTAAATGAGCTTGTCCAAAAGGTTTCTTTACTATACCAGTATTCTTTCACATGGAATTCATGATCAAATAGTGAAAGGCCGTGAATCGGATGGATGCGCGCGAACTTGGTAGTTGGAGGAAAATGAAGTTGGCTCTACGAAAGGTCACTGAGTATACTCAGTGGGAAAAAGAACGAAAGGATATGTATGTAGGATAAGGCTACATAGAGAATTTGAAATGAAATAGACTCGTTTTAAATGGTACTCTATATGATAGCACCTATGGCTATAGTTAGGTCAACAAACACTTACGGAGTAGGTGATTTCAGTTCTCAATGTGGTAAGAACTAAGAACCACAATGCGAATAGAAAAGGGAGTGTATAGAGCTCTATACCAAAATCCAAAAAGGTAGCTGTGAAACATTGCTTTCACGATTGTGTATACTAGTAGGGAGTGGAATTTAGCACGTAATGATTTGTACACTGCCTTAACTCCTTAACTGATGTTTATACTTCTCATGCGAGTCACATTTTGGAAAGTTCCTAACTTCCTTTCATACAGAAAAGTGTAAAAACACCTAAATGAATGTAATTACTAGCTTTCTTAAGCGCATATATTACAGATATACTCTCCTTTTGGGAATCTGAGAAATTTTCCAAGAGGTCATCCACCCTTAAACTATTAGCAAAACATGCTTGATTACCGAAAATGTTAAGCGTATATATGAGCAAATCAAGATGGAAAATATGTGTCATTTTATATAAATATTGTTATCAATTTTTAAACACATTTGGTTAAAGTTCGTTTAGCCAACTAGCTTCCGGGGCCCGGGTCTTACAGGCTAGTAAACCTTTTTTATTTTATTTGACAGCCAAGTAGGTGTTACTATACTTAGTTGCTTTAGAAAACTAGATAAGATTATAACTAGATTTAATAAGAAAGTGTTATATGCCCTATGGATTAAGACAGAGTCGGAGAGATGGAAGCGATCCGAGTAGGAAGGCCTTAGGCCTATGTGCCTTTACAGAGTGGCCAGAGTCAACATTGCTTATGCAAGAGTTATACAGATCTTTGCACTATGTATAGATGAGTGTTACTTGAAGTAGCTAGCAGTCTTGGACTCTTGGTAGAAGAGTTGTGTGCATCATCATTTTTATGTTCAATTAATCAAACACGTACGGGATCATGTCACTACACATAACTATTGATCCCCAAACCTTGTTTGTTTATGTATCATGTGTTCTACCTCGAATAAGCTCAACTGTTTAACGAAAGTTTTGAGTGCATTACCATTGTTATTTCAATCAAACTATGGATTGTGTTACTACTCCGAACAATTGATCCCCACACCTTGTATGTTTATGTATCCTGTACAATTGTAAAGAAAGAAAACTTTTCCACTAAAAAGCTTGGAAGTTCGTTTCATACCGACATCTTTATACTCCTTAAAAAAAAAAAAAATCGTATATGCAACACTATTCCAAACATTAGAAAGGGGTGGGGATGCAAGTGTATAAGCTTTTTACCACTGCATGGATTATATATAGTTGGAGACCTTAGATATCAAGCGCAATTTATATAAAAATTAACTAGCTTACAAAAAACAACTATTTGAATAAGTGGTATATTTTTTTTTACTTAAGATTATAGTCATCAATTAAGTTAAAATTGGCTTTTCATAAACAAGATGTGAAAATCATACTAAACCAAACAACCACCACTCTAAGGTGGTATTTTACAATACTTTAACGGGGTCCAAATTCATTTTAAACTTATATTGGATCCTCCTCTAGTCATCTCAATTTCCCCTTCATGTCCTTTTCTTTTATATGTTTAATTATCTTCTGCATTTCCTTTGTCTTCCCTTTTCCATGCTTTTCCTTTTTCATTCTTTCTGACTTGGTTGTTGTCGCACGCAACGAAATACATGTAAGTTCTTACCATGTAAATAAGTTCAAGGAAATTTTGATGTGTCGGTAAAATCAACCCCATGTATAAGGTGTTCACTTATCAAATCCGGCCAGATTTTCGTATACGACAAGACAATTGAAAATCCATTAGTTGAATAGATACAAAGTTATATGTTAATAAGATATTTTTTCCCCACTTTTTTCTAAAGAGTGACATACATGATACATCCACTACTGACTCACTAAGGTCTCGAAACAATGCAAGCCATCAAACTGAGGTGCAAATTTAGGCATCTCATATGCTGTCTTCATTGTTTTTCTTTCTTTCTCAACGAGATTCCTTGATGAAGCCTTATATGATCCACTCTCCTGCATAGGACCAAATTAAAGAATTATTAACGCCACAAAGTATTAGAATAAACTACAAGGTTCCAAGTCACACAGAAGATTTGTAAGTTATAGCTCTAGGATTGAACTCACTCAGTAAACAAAACAACTTTTGATGACATTAAGATGAAATTTGGTAACCCCAAAAGTTAGCGTATGTACAATTGGATTGGTCGTATTTAATGTTAAAATGCACGTAATTCACCTTTTAAATTTGCGCGAAACAAAATGGAGTAGTGCAAGTAAGGATTCATATACATACTTCCTGATTAGTTCTAACTTCTAAGTCCATAGACAATTAGACACCTTATGTAATGGATGCGAAACTTTTCAACACGATAGAAAAATTACCTTAATTGAGAAAATATCAGAGCGTTCAAGAAAATATGCACCTGCTGAAGCAGCAAATGATGCTGATATTACCATGAAAATATTCAATGTGCCTATTGCCATTAATTATTGGCACTAACCTGATAAGCTTTCTCCCAATGTTGAACGAGGTAGCTAGAGAGGAGGTAGCATAGGCTAAGTTAAAGAAGAAGAATAATAGATGCCTTGTTATAAAGAAGAATGGAAGGAATCAAAGCAAACCAAGGCATGAACACAAAGGAAACAAAGGATATAAAGGAAGCAAGAAAGGAAGAACATTTCATTCCTTAAACAATTAATTTACTACTTGGTTGGCTGACTTTTTAAGCTAGAATTTAGTAGATGCTTTGGATAAGAGGATATAGTAAAATTGTTTGTTATTGACCCTTGAATTTGTCTCAGAGTTATGCATGACAAATGGAACAAAGAATCTCAAATTATGTGTCTAAACTTTGTGCCTGTGTCGGCGGATTTATCTGCTTTATCCCTATTTCCATCACATGCTTATATCATTAATACTCACATAATGGAAAGTGATAGAATCTCAGAACAATTCTAATTCGGCCATTCATTATTGTTACATTATCCTCAGTTCCTCACCCTCCATGTGATAAGATCCTACTGGTAATTTCTTTTTCTTACGCAAACCTTGAACAAGAAATGCTTATTGAGTATAGACTCAAAAATGAAATTAACAAACAATGTAAGTGGTCAACGATGACAATCTAGTAAGACAAGACTGAATCTTTTTACCAAGGAGACTCAAGGTCGATATAAAACAATTTTGAACCTTGATTATGAACGCAATCTTCTATCGATCGACTCTTAGAGATGAATATACGTGCAGTCAGTCTTGGGGTTGATCACAGCCTAGACAAAGAATTTTAACCCCGCTTGTAGAAACTTGTAATCTAGCAGTATGATCCGCGAGTTTAGAAACAAAACTTACTAATTATATGTTGCCTTTTGCTCTGTAAAGATTGACTTGCTACTCTCCAAAATAAAGGCCTCTAAATAACAGAGGACGGCACTAGTTTAAAGTGTAGCTCCAACTGCTTTGGCTGTTCTATTAAGTTGATAGCTCAGCTTGTACGGAGTACTTTCTTATTCTTTACCAGGTGTTAACTGTTAATGCGTGATTAAGCCTTAACATCTATGGAGTTCGGACTCTTCCATTTTTTTCTCAAATACTGGTTTCGGACACTCGAGACACGAACATTAGTACGGATATTACACTTTATTTTAAGTGAAATATATGCAAAATTTGATAAATAGCCTAATGATCCAACAACCGGATGCACATCCATATACACACCTGTGTCGAATAAAATGCACCATATTCGAACAATATATATAGCCTGATATAAGACTATTTGACAACAAAGAACAACCTTGATTAATCAAGAAACCCAATTAACTAAACACCTTTATTTCGGTTTTGAATTGTGCGCTCAAAGTCGTTGATAAGAATCGAACACTAAGGTAAAACAGTTTTAACCACATGGGTTATGTTTGGTAAAACTGACTGAAAACTAGCAGTGGCGGATTCAGGAATTCGGCCACGGGGGTGCGAATATAAATTTACAAAAAAATGCTTATAGTAGGACTTGAACCTAGGTCCTATGTATCCAACAGTTTATGAAATTTTAAGTTATCAATGAGTCAAGTGCTATTTATGATTTAAAAGCCATTTTTTCATTATATTTAAACCAAAAACTTCCTAAATTACACATTTTTTCAATTTTTTCCAAAAGCCGGGGGGTTCGGTTGCACCCCCACGAACCCCCCTAGATCCGCCTTAAACCTAAAAAGGTAACTGAAACCAGATCAGGTGACTGGAATTTTTTTTTCAGGTTCCCCTATTAGCTTATTATTTCAGTCACTTTAAATTTATTTCAGATTGTGTTACCAAACGACCTTAAAATTTAAGGTGACTGAAACTTTAGTTAAATAAGGTAAACTAGTCAAATAAGATAACTGGAATGACTTACCAAACACACCCATGATCTAGTTCTTTTCTTATCTAACCACCCTTTTTAGTAACTAGATAGCATCCCGTGCTTAGCACGGTTAGGTAGTATATTTTATA
>CAAKMY010044771.1:0-14096 GCA_901111285.1 Corrigiola litoralis | reverse complement strand
TTATCCCCCCTCCTCCCAAGGATCCAACCCGTGTATACGGGGTCAACCCGAGATGGGTCTGGCCCGGTAAGGATCCTCCTTATTTATCTAAAAAAAAGAAAATTGATTTAGTAATTAATTCAGTATAAGAAAACATAAAAGAAGGAATTGCCCCGTCTCTCTCTTGACAACCCTAGCCACTAAAAATCTAGAGCCTACTATCAATTGACCCAAAACCTATTTATTTTACATATTTGTAACCTACAAATTAAGTTCACCATGAGTATAGCTGTATAGTGAGTATATTAGTACAGTCATGTTCATCATGTGTAAGGCTTTGTGGGTGCCTAGTTTAGTAAGTTTGTTGAGTTCTTATTGCGATTTATTGATAGTTTGCTCCATGAATTTGTATAGGATGTTATACTCTCATCTACCATCTGGTTAATCGGGTTACTATATTCCTCCTACAAGTCACAATGATGAATCAACCTGTGCCTCTTTTACATTTTGATTTATGCAGAAACAACACAAACTAAGTCGATGATATAACGTTAAATAATCTCCCTTTCAAGATTCTATGACTCGTATAAATATTGCGTTTTTTATTCGATAGTGTTGTTTTAATGCATATTGTAGATGTTTGATAGCTAATTATTAATGAAATACTTCTTTCGTTAAAAAAAAAAAAAGATTTACCACATACGGAGTATTCATGTGTTGCGTAACTTGCGTTCGTTAGTTCGTTACCAAGTTATGGTTCTATATGGACTTGCTCAACATTGTGACTTTGAGTTTGATTTCGTCGTTGGAATAGTACTCCCCACCCTTAAAACTTCAAGGTCCCACTGTTGGACATTTTAGGTTCTCACTTTTCATTACTTTCCCTTATCCTTCTCTTAACTAATTCTCTGATTCTCTCCAAGTAAGTAGGCTTCGAGCAAAGGACATCATCAAATCCATGCACTCCACCGCTATCCTGGTCAATTGGTAGCACGTCGTGGACAAAAGCCCATGAATGAGCAAGAGGACTACTGCGTCTAGCTTGTGATTACTCATTCAAGTTAGTTAAGATTTAAGAAATTCAAACCCACATTATTGGAACACTATTTATAGTCACCATGATTGTTTCAAAGGTTATAAAGAATATAACTATATATGATGTTAACCGTAATGATCAGGGTATAGCACACAAGAGTCTAATCAAAAGATACCCAGCATAAACTACAAAAGTCCAAGATTCACCGAACTAGTGGAAGCTGATAAACTAAACATCACCACAGTCGGCCAATTAGAAGAAATTGCGCCTAAGCTGTGAATTATGACTTTACGTAAGAAAATTCTTATCTTATTACAGTACCTTCACGCATATTCCACTCATTCAATCTCGGCCATTACTGGTGGTAATGGGGGGACCTCAGATTATACAGTAACTAGTTAGATACGTTAGTAGTTCATTTCGCTTTGCAAATTTGAATGGCCACCTTTGGGCGCTTTATTCTGCTGAGGAACAACGGATAAGTATATAACTAGCCAAATCTTATTGGTTTTTTTTTTGGTGGTGTCAAATTGTTTTGGAGTCATTATGCTTGTGAATTTAATTGGTTTTTTTTTTAATCAGTGGCTCCACCACCGAAAGTAGTGACTAGCTATTTTCGCCGTCGACACTCTCCTAAGAGGTAAACAAATGGCCAAGAAATATGCTTCATTCCCATACGCAACAATCGAACCTCTTACCACATGGTTAAGGGATAAAGTGAACAACCATACACCAAATTTCATTGGTTTGAATTTAATTAGTTTACTTCCCAAGTTTTGAGCTGTGACAAACATCACTTTGTCAAAGAAATATAAACATAATAACCACCATTATAAACATCGTTCATGTATTAAGGTTATGTCTCCAAAAATTATTTACTCCATATAATATGACCTCTCCGACCAACGGTGGATCTAAGTATTTGATATAAGAACACAACATATAAGATCAAATTAGTGGTTGATAAGTAAAATAATTATCACAGTGTTGCAGATATATAATAAAATTTACTTAAAAGTATAACTAGCAGTGGATACAATTTTTCTCTAAAAAAAGAAGTTTAAATGATCATTAACAACCATTAGTAAATAATGAAAAATAGTTAGCTATGAGTGAAGCCATTTTAAGCTTTGTGAAACAAAAAAAGAAGAAGTCATGTTGATATATGTTTGTGTACCTATATCTATAAAATATTTCATATACCTTTAAGAATAATGATAACATGTAATATTTGGAGAATGTTCCTTTTTGTTTGGATTGTGCCTCTTAGTTTGTCCCTAAGAAACAAAAATTATCACTTTATAATTATTGATCATTTAATATGCTTAATAAATTTCAAATGAGAATGAGGGAAAATAAGATAATTCTTTAACTTTATAATGCAAACGAGAATAACAAATATGAAAATTAATATTAAATAAATTTTCCAATCAAATTAATACTAAAGATGTTGAAAATGAAAGAAATAATAAAAAGATAAAATATATATACTCCTTCACTCAATACACGGAAACTTCAAACCGTAAAAGTTGGCAAAATAAAAGACAAAAATTGACATTCAACCAACAATTATGTTACTCGAACTTTACACCTACCCAAAAAACACTATGTATACCATTGAAGTACAATATTATTCTTTACTTGCATTTAAAAATAATTTAGTATATTGTGTATAATTCCCAATATTTAGGGGTATATCTTCACCCTGTTGCGCCCCGACATCCAACTTGGCAGACCACTTATGAAAAAGCATGCACAAAAGATCGATTATGTGAATAAGAAGGAGTTAATTAAAGAACAGGAAATAAATAAAAAATATCCAATTGATAAAGAAACCAAGCAAAATATAGGTGAATTAACAAACTAAAATGTGAAAATATGCAACTCAACCATGAACCATGTATATAGGGATGACAATTGAGTTCGAGTCCGATTGGATAATAACAAAAATTATTAATCTACACTCTTTAGAAAAAAAAAAATCCGCCTTCAAATATTATAAAAAAACCCTGACTCCGATCGAATAAGAGAAGGGTCAAAGTCTTAAACTTCGATGAACCTCCAACCGACTTCCGCCTCTACATGCCTTCCCCTAAACCTTCTTCAACCCACTAAAGATTGTGTTGTTGATTATGAATTTCGATAATCATGGGCAGTGGCGTAGCCAGAAATCTTTAGATGTGGGGTCTTTTTAGATGCAATGTTGGTTAAGATCCTAATCACTTTTTTCTATGGGGTCTTTTATACTAAAAAACTATGAACTTTTGTCCAATATTATTAACTCATACATTGAAATTAGAGTGTTGTGCAAAAACCTATGGGGTCTTAAGAACCCACATGTTATATAGTGGCTCTGCCACTGATCATGCTTATGTTTATAATACTACTAAAATTTTGCAAAAATGAAATATGAAAACGACACCAATGTGCACCCCGTTACAAAGCACAATAGATTCAAAAGCTCTTCATCCTATTCGGCAAACCCCATTATGTTTCCATTTTCTACCAATCATTAGATGGACTCATAGTCCAGTACTGCTTTGAGAATGACAGACTAAGGAGCTCAATCTTAAATAGCTTAAAGATGAGCGAAGAACAACCATTAAAAGGTTCACACCTACTCCGTATGATCAAAGGAACTATTGGGAAACTTATCGATGTGGGCCGGGGATCATTTACTTATCCCTCACTGGCTCACTGCTGCCAAACAAAGTAACCTCTCACATTAGCATGAAATAAACCCAAATGGAATCAACATAGAGGTCTAAGTCAGAAAGTTCTTCAAGGCACGTATAACTCGTGCGCGCGCGCACACACACACACTTATACATTGTTAATAGCATAATTAACATATCAAGCGTTACATCACTCTGTGATTATAAAACCTGCATACGTTCTCACAAGTTTTTTCCATAAACAATAGAAAAACTAAACTTCACTACAAGTCCAAAATAGGATATACAAAAATGGCTTTGGTAAGCAAAATATTTTGTATTCCTCTTCTCCTTGTACTAGCTCTTCGAGCTTCTCAGTTGGCCTCGTCTCGCCTTCTCAATGACGAGGTGTCCATGCTTGAGAAACATGAGCAATGGATGACTTTGCATGGACGTGTTTACAAAGATGTCGCTGAGAAAGCAAAACGTTTTAAGATTTTCAATGAGAATGTGGAACGTATTGAAGCTTTAAATAAACTAAATAGAGGATTCTCCCTAGGTGTGAATGCATTTGCTGACTTGACCAACGAGGAGTTTCGGGCTACTCACACTGGTTATAAGAGCCAACCTAACCAGATAATGTCCAAGTCAAAATCAAAATTTAAGTATGAAAATGTTACCGCTGTTTCATCAACAATGGATTGGAGGACAAAAGGGGCTGTTACTTCAATCAAAGACCAAGGCGATTGTGGTAAGAACCAATTAGGCCGCAAAATTTAGTTTGGTTTTTATCTACGTATACTAATACATATAATATACTATATATAAGAATTTTAAATATTTCTTGTTTGGCTTAGAGGAATTTAACTTTAGATGGATGCTTCTATATTCTTGTGCTAATTAAATTCCACAACAAGACATAGACCACTTCTTGAGTTGGTAAGAGATTCAACTAGTTTAGTAGGAGGTCTCGATATCGTCTTTCGAAAATAGCAATGGTCAAACTCATAAGGGCCGGCCGAAAAAGCTTTACCGTCCTTAGTGGTCTAACCCAACTCTAATTCACACTAAACAAGCTGCTGGTGAACAAAAAAGACGTAAACCACATTTGTGCATGCATGAGGGAAAGTGGAAACTATGAAAAACACTAACCAATTATCACCGTATGATTACTACTCCACTATAACACTAACCAATTATAGTTACATCTTTATTTTAACGAATATATACAATTTTCTATTAGTGCGATTTTTTTTTGTCCTATCTATCTGTACGAATGTGTGCATCACACGGTATACACATAACACATGAAGGACCACACATGAATGCAGGAATTGAATAGGATGTCTATAGAACAATTTCTATCATTAATTAACAGAAAGTTAGTAACCATTACGACCATTTTATTTTTCCTTGAGTAAATATGCATTGCATTACTCTTTTTAGTTTTTTATTGTGATTGATTTCAGGGAGATCTAAATTTGAGATCTAATGTTGCCAAAACAAAACTCAAACTTATATGTTTAATTAACATTTATGAACAACACAGGTTGCTGCTGGGCATTTTCAACAGTGGCAGCTGTCGAGGGCCTCCATAAGTTAAAGACAGGCAGTCTAGTCCCCCTCTCCGAGCAGGAGCTCGTAGACTGCGACACAGAGTCTGACTCTGGCTGTGAAGGCGGGCTGATGGACACCGCCTTCGACTTCATCAAGCAGAAGGGTGGCCTCACTACCGAGACTAGCTACCCATACATGGCAATGGATGGTACCTGCAACAGCAAGAGAGCAGCTTCTAATGCCGCCTCGATATCTGGGCACGAGGATGTCCCGGCCAATGATGAGGGGGCCTTGCTGAAGGCCGCAGCCAACCAGCCGGTATCCGTGGCAATTGAGGGTAGCGGTTTTGACTTCCAGTACTACTCCGGGGGTGTCTTCAAGGGAGAGTGTGGGACTCAACTTGACCATGCTGTGACTGTCATTGGGTATGGCATGGCGAGTGACGGTAGTAACTATTGGTTGGTGAAGAATTCTTGGGGTACAGGGTGGGGGGAGAAAGGGTTTATGAGAATCAAGAGGGGTGCTGGTACAAAGGAAGGGCTATGTGGGATAGCCATGATGGCTTCCTATCCAATTGCATGATTTTTGCAGTTGGTAAGAGACTAAGAGTGCACTACATCTCACATCTGTTACCCAAGTGCTAGACGTCCAGAACTATTTCAAGTCTCCAACAAGGGTCTGCTAAGGAGTTCCAGTTCATGGTTGATTAAAGTGTATATATATATTGCTTATTTGTATGACTCTGTATATATGTCATGCTGTGCTGTATATGTCTGTCTATCGATTGTGGAGTACTATCTAGTATCCTCTTTCACTTTGTACACTTCCAATTCTATATCCTGTCAAAATGTTAATGCGATACCCATGTAAAAATCCTCTGAACATTTGTATCATATTAATGAATGGTTCTAATACTTCGATTTGTGTATACTGTTACAGAGTTTGCAGGAAACTTCAATCTATGTGCACTAATAATGCTTAATACATATATCATGCTGAAGACTAGAATAGGCTTGAGAAAGAGAAAATTAATATCGAATATACTTATTGTTTCAAATGTGAAGCCTGTCTCACAAATCTAGTCACGTACACAATTGAACTGTACGAGATAATGTTGACACTAACATAAAAACTATACTTTTTTTTTTTGAAGGGACATAAAAACTATACTTATGCACATACTTGGAAAAATTTACATCAGAAAATAATTATATACACTAGCTAGAAGCTAAGAATTTCGGATCTTCACATGTTGCTACAGAATCATATGAATTTATAATAAAACTTCATACGACATCTACACTAAACATCAAAATTCATCGAAATTAAAACTAGAAAAATCAAATTACAATCTTCCAAAAAAAACTAAGAATCCTGAATATTAAATCTCTTTATTTTACACCCATCACTTCAATTTTCGTTGTTTCATCATACAACCATATTTAAAGGAATCTTTAAATTCACCACAGTTTTGAGAAGGAAGATGAGCAAAAAGTTCATAACTTTCCTTACACATGCAGTGGACTTCTTAAAATGAGAAAAAAGGGAGTCTAAATGCACGCACAATGCATAGACAATCCTAACAGCATGCCATTTCTCTTTTTCAAGAAAAAAATCCTCCTTGTCCAGTTGAGCTCTAGGTTTCTCTTCAAACAGGGTAAGAGATATGAACTTCAAAGCAAGCCATCTCTCACAGATATGTTCCCCTAATACTCATAAGACGTACACCAGTTCCAGGAAGTCGAGGTTGTGAGCCTCAACATTTTTCCCTGTCATAATAACATCTTCCTCTAGTTGGGTGTTTTTTTTTTCCTAAGACACTATACCTTACTCCTCTTGGATCCCTTCTTCCTAGTCATAATAAAAGTAGAACGGAAACACACATAGTACTTATATGGAGAGAGAAAGAAGAGATAAGGGATAACATAATATTCATGTAATAGTTACTTATGCAATTAATAAATCATAAAATACTTCATCACTATTTTTCTTAACTGAGTAATAAGCCGAGAAATGGTCTTTCAACATATGTTACATAACTTAATAGCTATTGAATAAATTAATCACATCTAAACTTACTACACATTAGTGAAAATAATATTCAGTAAAACTAATAATCAATCTCCATTATTTTCTCTTTAATATTTACCACATATTGATGGGATGAACATAAAGCTTTCCACTGGTGCATGTATGTGTGTTCGAATCTCTTATTCAATATTTTACATTTTTTTCTTATTTTTTGCGCTTTGGGTTTTTGTAATTATTGTTAGGAATTCTTATCCTAAAAAATTGCACCTTTTTTTTTTTATCACACACAAATATCATCGAGGTTTAATAGTCATTACTAATTTAATTATGATAAAACAAAAAGTAAGATCCACAACAATAGTTAGAAAAATCCATTAAAGTTATTTTCAAGATCCACACAAAATATGACCAAATTTCACATATCATTTTTTTATAAGAGATCCATTTTTTCGGATACCATTGTTATTATCATTATCATTATTAATTAAATTAAGAAATAATGTAAGTTATTCAATACGAATATTTCATTACAAATAAAAACAACATATTATTAGGAAATTGAAGCTTACGTGCATACATGACCTACTTTATCTTTGTCTAGTTCTTTAAGAGCTAATTATCTTCAACATAGTGTTACTTTGAAATTGTATCTGTTTTCGCACTTTCATAATGAGTAGTTTTAGGGGAAGCTGAATACACTTTTTTCTAATGTTTTTGCACTTTTTTTTCATTTACCACCTCCCAAATTCGGTTGTTTTTTTTTACAAAGAGTTGGGATTGGAACATTGGACCACTTAATTAAGGAATTAGAGTTCTTACCACTCACACCAACCAACATTGATAAAAAGGTTTTCATGTTCCTCAAATAAAATGAAGTGATTTAATTTTAAACAAAGTCGGAACCAAAAATGAAAATAAAAGGTACGTAAGCAATAAAATAAAAACTTAAAATTACTCTTTACTCTATCTTGGTAGTTAATAATTAGGACGGTTAGTGCAAGCCCTCACCTCTAATGTTATCTTTTTGTGCTTTCGATCATGAATAAAAATCAAATACAATGCACAAGTGCAATCTATAAATAATTTCACATCGAATGAGGGTGATACCCTGTGAATCATGACCAATCCTTGACCGCACTAGTAACCATCCTGGTAAACCTAACTCTGTTGTTGAATAACTTTATCAAGAAGGTTTAAAAAAGGGTGTGAATCATTATAATTTTAATGTGCTCATGTTAATGAGCTCCTAAAAGTGCTCATATTTTTTGTAGGAATTTCTTATTGGTTTTAACCCCTCTTTTAATCTAATTAAAAGTAATTAATTACCATAATTAATTTAACCCCTAAGATATTATTACATGGTGATGTGTGAATTAAGCTTGAAAAAAGTAAATCACATAATTTACTTACTAATTACCCCGGTCTTGATCGATTAATCCTAATCGATTTCTTGAGCTGCTTTCGAAATGATCCTCCAATTTAAAACCCCAACCTCCGAGTTCTCAAGAGTAGAGAACCTTCTCGGGTTGCACCAAAACTCCAGCTCCAAGGATCTTCTTGTACCGTTCTTGTCAGAGAACCCAAGTAGATCACCCCAAACTAGATATATTGTCAACTATATAACTCTTAGTTTTATATGTATACTAGTATATTAGGAGTAGGATTATATGATAATTAGAGGTTTCGTAACGTGATTAGGGGTACCATGTGCAGAATAGACAAACCTTAGGGGTACTATGCGCGAAAAAGGTTAAATTCTTTTCAAATGACGTGCCACGTTAAAAACTAACGCGAATAGTGAACCTCTGTTAGTAGAGGGGTACCACGTGCGGTAAAAAACTAACCTCAAGGGTACCATGTGCGAAAACTTATTTTGGTGGCCTGGTACCACGTGCAAAATATCAAACCTCAGTGGTACCACGTGAAATTTCCGTAGAACTTACTTAATTAGTTCAACTGACTAGTTCAATGCACTACAGTAACTTCGTTCGGGTCACTAGTTCAATTCAATGCACTATTTCAGTTCAAATCACCAATTAGATTCAGTTCAACTCATTAGTTTAATCAAGTTTACTAGTTTAGTTCAATTTTCCTTACTAGTTTAGTTCAATTCATTAGTTTGCATGATGTCATTCAGTTCACTTGTTTAGTTCATGTCATTAAGCTTAGTTTATTTTTTGAAAAAAGTCTATTTCAAACTAAAAAAAAAAAAGATATTAAATATTACAAAGCATTAAATCTAGTTCAGTTTAGTTCTAATTATTTCGATTCTAAATAGCACAATTCACTTCAATTCTAATAGCTCAGTTTCAATGAGTCAGCTCAGTTTCAATGAGTTCAGCTCATTTCAGTTTATTCAGCTCAGTTTAATTAGTAATTCATTCCAAAAACACAAGGCCTAAGAAAGTAAGAAGCACAAGAATTGCCAACTATGTCATATATAGCAGTAACCTAGCTGACCAAGCCTACAACAAATACATCATACTCCGTAGCAAATAACAAATAAGGTGAGCCCAATGATCAATGGACTTGGTTTTCAAAGAACGATTCACATATAATACACAAGTTTGTTGAAACAGTTTGGGGATTGGATAGCCACTAGCCAGCAATTCTGCAACGCTTACGAAAGACTATAGGAGTATACACCCAAAAATATGTTGTAACATAGAAACTTTAATAGGTTGCAATCTCTCTTTATTTGCCCCCACGTTATTTCAAGGTCGTTGGGGATGAAAAGGAGCTATAAGCAATCTGCATCTAGGATAACTAGCGACAACAACCCAACTGGCCGCCGGATGACATTTCACATTTGTACAATGAACGAACAAAAAAGCAATGGCATATGGGACTTGATATGATCGGTATATATAATGGTAAGAAAAAAGCACTATGCGTAAGCATATAAAAATTTCGGAATTAAACAAGCTAAGGGTGTGATTGTTGACACTCAAAATTTATATTCTACATTCTTACTATGTTTTTTCTTGTAGCCTAGTAATTAATTAGTAAATATAATGATGGTTAACGAGAATGTTAATGTACATTTACGGAATGCTATTTAGTTAAAAAGTAAAAAGTCACTTTCGTAAATTGTTTTTTTTTTTTTTAATGTATGTAGCTCCTTTGAGATACTATTTTTCTAATTATTGTTTTTGGAAATAATTGTTTTCTCTCTTTGACACATTCATATGATACTTCATGTTAGGCAATTCTAAATTTCTTTGGGATAAAGAGTTGTTATTATTGTTGTTGTTGTTTTGGCACTCCCTTAGATTTGTCAATGCTCTTACCACCATTTTGGTGATTTCCAATTAATTGATACAAGGATAAGGACCCTTACTTCCATAAAGAACATAATAGTATAGAGGAGAGGAGAAGAGAAAATATGTCCTGGGACATATGGTTTTTCAACTTTGATAAAGATAAAATGAAGAACACAAGAATTTATAATGCTACCTGAACAAAAGTTCATGGTAAGACCTATTATGACACCCCAATAATTAGAGAAGATAATAAAGTTACATTAGAATATTATTAGGAGCTTGATCAATTTAAATAATGGATTTCACCAACATCCTAGTAACGAGAGGTCTTTCTCTTTGTGTTTTAAGGGAGAATTATATGGGCTTATTAGGAATGTAACCCTCCATTGTGTTTCAATGGAGATGGGTATAAACTGTATAGAGCAATCCTCTCTATTACCAGATATCTGAGGAGGGATTCTTTTGAGAGGTTTATGGCAAGCAATGATTATCATGATTGTTAGATTTTGGCGTTTGTATACGTCCATGATGTGTATTATCTAATTAAATTGTCCATTGTAGGTCTTTGATGGGGAATTATTGATCGAGCAACTTTTGTAATCTCAATGTTTCTTTGAATTGCTCCAAAACTTGAGAAAGTACTTAAAACAGAAAACCAGAAAACCAAACAGCAGTTCTTCAGTGCTACTATAACATATCATGTTCAAGAGTAAATAGGATCATATACTCATGTATATGGAGCATCATATACACATGGGGATAAAAGGAAGGAGGTTACATGGTAATTTACTCTTTCATTTTTTTAACCCTATGTGTATATGTTGTACCATATACATGGGTATATGGTCCATACATTGATGTTCAAGTATTGAGTGTAACACCGTTCATGTTGAGATAATGAGGTTAGAATGTACGTAATCCCCATGCAATCTATTAACGGTCAGTTTGTCCCTTCTCCTATAGCAAGTACACTAGAGAGAACTTAGAAGAGCAAATGTTGCCTATATAAAGTTCATGCACACCAGTGCCATTTCGTAAATCAATATTTTTAAGAGTTAAGAGAGCTTCTCAATCTTCCCCTTCCTTCACCTTGAAGCTTCATGGCTTATACAAACCAGACCTTCCTCGTTTTATACTTTACCCTAGTCCTTGTATTTTTACGATGGGCTTCTCCAGCTCTGTCGCGTCCTCTTGATCATGAAGCCTCATCTGCCAGGGAGAGGCACGAGCAATGGATGCTCCAATACGGACGTGTCTACAAAGATCTCACTGAGAAGGAGAAGCGTTTCCAAATATTCAAAGAGAATGTAGAACATATACAAAATTTTAACAATAACTCTTCATCTAGTACTAGATTGTACACACTAGGTGCCCATGTCTTTGCCGACTTGAGCAAGGAGGAGTTTCTAGCTACTCATGCTGGTGGCAAGTTTCCTCTTTCTGACTCTATTGGTGGCTTAAATGTATCTACTTACATCTATGACAATCAGACTGAATTAGCACCTTTAGTGGATTGGATGAGAAAAGGAGCCGTCACTCCCGTGAAGGACCAAGGCAGTTGCGGTAAGAAATTTAATGAGTGAACTGCGTTATTTTCTAGGTCATAGTCAAGTTGTGCTATATCATATATGCTGAAATTGTAGCTGCGTCAAGTTCGTCTAAGTAGACACTATGTATATATCATCTCGGTGCATGGAGTATCATATTAGGGATGTAGGATCAGTCCTAGATAAATTGTCGCTAATAAATAGTTCATTCAGTTTTGTTTGGTTGTTCATATATATTATATTTAATTGCTACTTACTTTCGATTACAGGTAGTTGCTGGACATTTGGATCAGTTGCGGCAGTAGAGGGAATACACCAAATCAGAACGGGAAAGTTGGTCTCCTTTTCAGAGCAAGAACTGCTCGATTGCGTTAAGACTATGGATAGTGATGGTTGTAACGGAGGCATGAAGGAAGATGCCTTTATGTTTATCCAAGCACATGGCCTAACAACTGAAGCCAAGTATCCCTACAGCGGTGTGGTCGGACAGTGCCAAGGACCAGTAGGCGGTGCTGGGGTGACCATCAAGGGCTATCAACGGGTACCGGCCAACGACGTGACAGCACTAATGCATGCCGTGAATCAACAGCCTGTTGCAATTAGCCTTGATGCTACTCATGAGTTCCAACTCTACACTGGTGGAATCTTTAACGGGAGATGTAGCACGGACACGAATCATATTGTCACAGTTATTGGATATGGGACAAGTATTGATGGCCATAGATATTGGTTGGTGAAAAACTCATGGGGAGAAGGATGGGGTGAAAATGGCCTTATGAAGCTTGCCGTGGATGAGAATCGATGTCCCATTACCATGTACGCTTCTTTTCCAGTGCTATAATCTACTACCATTAACATATAGCAAACAGCCAGAGATAACCTCCTCTCAAAGAAGATTTATGTATACACTAGTCTCGGAGTCTTCATGTACTCAAATTACCACTTTATAGTAGTAATTGTAATGAATTGAACTATTGAAGCAACTATGCTATTGTAATAATAATACTTAAATTTACGTTGTATTGTCTTTTCTATTTTAATTTTTAGATGAAATCTTGTTCCTTGCATGTGTTTAAATATGAAAGGTTTTAACTGCTATATGTTATGGATGTCATCTAATATAGTTTAAATAATCCATTCTTTTGCGCGCCCTGACGCAATTGTGGATGAAGTTAAGCTGCCTATATCCTCCGCTATGATTATGCCAGTAGATTCTTGCAAAAATGTGATTCTATTGCCTCAATCCTGCATTGGCTAGACAATTGACGCCTTGTTGGTTTTCTAATAATAAAAGTAAAACTTTCATGACCAGTAAACTAAAACATATTTACAGTACATGATTACATCCTTGAAGTCTTACATTTGTTCATCTAGATTCGACTGGTTCTGGTTGTGCTATGCTCATGGCTGTTTTTTCATGTGTTCAATTCTTACAGTAGAAGAAGTTTCCGTATTAGGCTTTGGTAACGTATTCAACTATCGATGGCCCTACGGTGTTGCTAGATCCATCTGTGGTTGTATTGGGCTTCTGACAAGGCTGTATCATGATATGGCCATACGGGTGTATGACTTATGACTTATGACTTATGAGATACTTCAGCAGTTCAGCCTATCAGGTAATTAAGCAGCGCTAGAGTTAAGCCTATCATCTTATATTCCTATATTTTAAGGTGGTGAAGTGTTGCTTGCATTTTCAGCCCTTATTTTTCTTGATACTTGACTTGGGAATTGTTTAGTTATTATGCATCAGCATGGACCTAGATTAGTTATATAAAAAATCAATAATGGGACCAACTACTCTCTTCTTACACATTGATCCTTTGCAACTAGTACTGCTCTTCAACGGTTTTGCGAGCTCTAGAATCTCTTGTCTCCAACTCTAAAACATTTTTGTTTAGAATCTTTCCACCATTGCATATTCATCGAATTTTGAGCTGTCACTCGAAAATAGAAACCGTAGTAATTCAACTCTTAGAGATTCTAGAATTTGACGGCATACGTTATAAGTGTTGGAATAAAAGCAAGTTAA
>CAAKMY010044752.1:0-12763 GCA_901111285.1 Corrigiola litoralis | reverse complement strand
GATTCGGATACAATTGCCATCCCTACATCGATAGAACATAGGACTGCTCTAAGGACCTTCTCTTGCCTCAATTTCTCAACACAATTTGTCGGTGACTTGGTAAGGAAGTCTGTTCTTTGGGTGAAATGCTAAGGAAGCCAACAAATTACTGATGGCGGAAGCAGCCTATGACATTTACATATAAAGGTGTTCATCATGAGAAGTTCGAGATCCACATTCAGTCATCAATACCAAGAATAAACCAGTGATTAAATGTTAAAAATTATATATATTATAGAATATTTACACATTCCAGAGAGATTAAGTTAGACAGTAGACAGCATTTTTCTCTGAAGCTTCAGACTGTGACGAAGAGGTCATTGAGTTGCACCCATCCATAGGCACAGCGGTCTCGCAACTTCTGAGCAACATTTGCTGCTAAAGCAACCATGGGTCGGACTTTGATAAGGTCCTTTTCTAGTGGCAATCTTGCATTGACATCCACCTGCAAGCTCTGAGCAGTAAGAGAAGTCTCTCCAAGGTATAGAATAGACAGGCATTAACAAAAAGCAATAGGCATTACCTTCTCAATGCAACGAACAGTATCCAATACATAGCAGAAGTATGTGAGCTGCTTATATAGGTCCACCTCTGAATACTGTGGTAGATTAAATGCATTAGTAAGCATGCCGTATCTAATGCTCTTTTGTCCATAATGTTTTAGGATTTATAAATACCTTTCTTACAAGATGACCATTACAGCGAGGATAGTTGGGACAGACTGTTCCTCTCTCCGTATCACCAATCACCTGCATGTTCAGGCTACGAGTTGTATACTTGCAAGTTTCATCATCGCACTGCAACAAGCACAAGGTTCAGGTGAATTCCAAGACTAGAACTTCAAAACCAGAAATTTCAAATGATCAAATTACCATCATTAAGCCTCTGTAGTACAATGAGATGAACCCATCTGCTTGCCTCTTGACCTGACAGAAAAGCACTCTAATTAGTTCTACTAAGGTTAGGATTAGGGCTATCAAAGAAATGAATCACCCAAAAAAAAGAAAAAATTGGACACTGGGAAACCTTTAACTTTGCCAAGTAAAGAGCAGTAAAGCTAGATGAGAGTAACCTGATTGGCAATCATCATAGGAGATATCCTACCAACGTCCCCTTCTTCTGGGCATTTGGGGCAACGCAATCGTTGCCAGAAATTGCAAGTGGATTCCTCTGGCTGCACTTTATCAGGCTTTTCCCTGATTGATTTACATAGGGAACCGAAGATGCTTGGACAGTCAAAATTGCTAGAGCAGCTTGGGCAAGATAATACCAAAGCCTCACAACCTTGATATCTGTAGCACATACGGAGTATCATTTAGACAGTAAACTCATCTGACATCAATCAGTTCTGAAATCTTGTCTATTTGTAAAAGCAAAGAAAGCAGGATAATTGTCTCAACTCAAGACCTCAAAAGGGGGGAAAGGTAACTATGCCATCAAACACCACAGACAGCACTATATGTTATCGTGATAATAGTGTGAGCCATTACAGCAAATCTATGCAATTGCTCAAATCCTTCAGTTTAATTTAACAGTGAAAGTGTGGATAATGTTTATTACAGTACACATAAATAAAAACCATTATTAAGAGAATGTATAGAGCTAGTTCACAAAAACACTCCTGAAAAGAGAAGCCAAGAATTTTACCTCTCTTCATCATCTACAGCACACAAAAGCGAGCTGGACGGATCATTGCTGGTGGTGTGGATTGATTTACTTTGAAACTGAACATGTACCGAATGTTAGTTACTCACAGACAAACTGAAAGTCGTAAGGAGTTCTAAAATGGTCGACTTTTACCTTAGACGGATCAAGCCCCAGACAGTCAGCCAAACGTGCAGGGTCAGTACCCTGAATTGATGCACATAGACGGGAAACCACAGGATGAATCTGCATAGAGAAACCCAACAGGCTATGAAAACAGATGGAGATGTGAAAAGACAATGTTTGATTTAAGTAGCAATTGGAGTGTCAATCGAAAACAGAACCTGTTGCGACAAGTAATAATCGATGTCAATCATCCACTTAGAATTGTCTCCTTTCAGTTCATCAGGATGCCTAGCACGCTGAGCGATACCAGTGGAGGCACCTGAACTATTTTCCTGTCCCAAACATACAGATGCCAATGAGTGAGCTGACATATGTTGCAAATAGGGATTATCAGAAAATATTGTTGTAACAGGGGAAAAAACTGCAGCTTACACAAACCTGATCACAACAAATAATGTATGGAACCGTATCCCCAGCAGAACAACCAGTTGAATAACCGTTCTGTTTTAGTCTCAATGCAACCTATTAAAAGAGAGAAAAAATCAGGTCTGAGACACAGTTCAGTATATATACAGGCCACGCAGATACTGGATAGAGAGGTAGTGGAACAAGGGTTCTTCACTATAATCACCTGGACATGTGGTTGATTTTTGGCATCAGGATAAGCTTCAGGTGGTTTTGTCAATGACTTAGTAATGATATATTTCTCAAGAGCTACTTGTCCATTCCTCATGTCCTCCTGTACCTGTTAAATCCCACATTTGTCGTGTCAACACTGAGCTAAAAAACTTCTAGCACCTCATCTTTGTCTCCCTAGTTCACTGCCATGCTTACAAGAATTCTTATCTGCTATTCTAGGAACAAAGTCGAATTCTTTAATGGGAATGGATGCTTCGAGGATTTTCTGTAGATAAACATCCTAATCTTAGCTGTTTAATGACTATGACATTTCAACCATGTCAGTATAGGAGCTGCTTTAGGTGTTAGTATCTTGAGACTTGATTATGTTTCTATTGATTATCATCTTTAGCCAACGAAAGAGTTTCACTTCACCTTCATAAGGGAACTGTGTATTGACTCCACAACATCCTCACAGGACCTGCAAGGGGGAAAACACTAATTTAAGCGATGTCATAAAATTAAAATAATACCATGGCCTCCAAATTGAGTGTAGCACATAATAGGATCATAACTAAGAGAAGGATATCTTGAAAACAATTGCAGCGTAACCATACCCCCCAGAGAGAATCTGATTCAGGCAGAAATCCCCTAGTTCCTTTGATAACAAGCTCCAATCACGACGTACCATATCAAGACCCTTTCTTTCAATTACCTGAACCAATCAAATATGTCAACGTTTATGTTCTACAGCAGGCTTGTTCTAAAATTACCTTAGAAGGTTGTTCGAGCTACCTCGTATGGTGTTCCATCCCTGAATTGCAATTTGACAGCTGCATATTTTTTCTTCTTGAGGAGTAACATCCTCTTGTACAGTCCATCGAGATCAATTTCCAAGCGCCTATATTTCTTGTTAACCTAAAATTTAATGTAAAGGATATCAGCCTCACACAAACAACTAATAGCAAAAGAAGAATGACTTGTAGGAGAATGCAGTTGAAAGACAGCAGTATTCTAATAGGCTTCCCTAAAAAAAATCAACTTTAAATGTTCTCACTTCAATGTGATAACTGATAAGCATACTTTTTTTTACATGGGAGCGAGAGTTTATTAAGGGTATAAGAAGAGCTCTCTTGAAACAGAGACTCTCCTATAGAAATATATGTCATTACATATTCGACACACCCAACCTCCCGCCGCCACCCACCAAAAACAAGGACAAAATTTTTTAGAAAAGGGTGTGAAAATCAATAAACGATTGAGTGTACCAGAATGCTAATTCTTACACATGAAAAAATCAAATTAATAAAACAAACTTCACCAGTACTATATTTTGAGAGATAACATCACCTCTTTTATGACCTGCCGAGCAATGTCTTTAGCTTTTGCAATATCATCAAGTCCACTATAGATCATAATTGAATCAGTATCACCATAAATAACCTGTCAGATACGAAAATAATATATAAAAAAATGATGGTCTAGAGTATGATTGGTAACAGTTAAATGCAACAACATTTAAGTGAGAATAAAAAAACTAACTTCTAAGTTTAACACGTTCTGCACAAGATCAACAGTACTCTGTAAAATCTCTCTCCCCTGCATAACAATCATGTTATTTTCTCAATGTCATTCAAAACAGCAAACCACATAGCGTTAAACCATAGTAAAATATCTTACCCGTAGTGTAATAAGTTCTGCAAGAGGTTTTGCATAAAACCTTGAGTTTGAAAAACCCAGGCAGCCATACATACTACATTTAGATGTAACAAGGTCAAAAACAAATAATAAATATATACACAAACATGAACAGACAAAAATTGATACTAAAATGGCTGAGTAGAAGGAGATGCAACAAGGAACACCAACCTGTTTGCAGTGAGCTTAAGTGCTTGCTGTTGTATGTCAAACTGTTGGAACTTAAGGCCTGAAGCATCCTTAAGCCAAGACTTCACCATTTTCCTTCTCTCGACCAGATTTTTAAGCAACTACAATTTTAAAAGCAAAATTGTGGAAACAGAAGGGCTCAAACAAAAGGTAGGGAGATGCAAAGACAAACAACTACGATCTGATCAAAACATAATACTCTGAAGGGACATTACACAGGTCCCACAAACTAACTAAGGTACGCACATTGAGAGAACAGGCACTTTATAATCCCATAACCTGTATCAGAAAGCATCAATCAATTAAACCAAAGTCATACTCAAAGCTTTACTATGCTCAATAGCTATCTTAGTAATCTTCTGTCATCTCACCCATCGGAAGTCAAGATGAACCTTTATCATTGGTTCTCAGTTCTCACAACAAATTCCGAAGGCAACACAACAGAAGGTCCACCTAGTGAGGATGGAACAACTATATCACAAATTCCATAAACATTACAGAAAGAAGAGGCTTGGAAAAGTGAAACTAGAATATATCAGCAATATAAGAACCAATGAACCACACTCCTTAAAAATCCTTTACATGTTATCATCACAACACCATGACATGTCTTCTCTAACAAAGTCAGCAGAGGAGCTATACCGGCCATCACAAAGAATGCGAAATATTGGAGTAGGGGGGCCACAGCTGGCTACTCTCAACTGTATGCAACCCCAAACATATCGTATTTGAGGCATGTAAGACATCTTACCACTGAGAACTACACCAACCCAGCCTCACTGGACAGTGTAGGCTAGCTACTTAGATCTTCGCCATCAAGCAGTCATTAATGCATGCAATGCTAAGTACTACTAATGGTTACATTACTTAAATATCAGATGATAAAGTGGGACATCTAGAGGATAGGAAAAACTGTCATTTACTACAGAAAAAAATGAAACAAGGAGCATGAGCAAGGGGCAATACATACATAGAAAAAAAATGGACTAACAAGGCAAAAACAAAACACTAAGAACTAGGTATGAATAAGCGAACAACAAACACAGCCAGAATGGAAACAAAGAAAAATGTGTGGAAGAAGAAGATGATAATGATTATGATGACAAAGTATACCTCAGGGAGAACTCCTATCCGATCGCTAGATGGTAAACGTGGAGCTGATTCATCAGGATTCCTTTCAACTGTTGTAAAACAGATATTGTACTCCTGAGGGAAACCAGATGTACGTATTAGATAGTTTTCCTCTACAGGGGAGATTAGAATGTGTTAGAACTTGGCTAAAGAAGAGATGTGCAAAACCTGAATTATGGAAGGATAAAGACTATTGAAGTCCAAAAGCAACACATATTTGTCATATAAACCTTTTTTGGGTTCCAACACCAAGCCGCCTGCATAAGCAGGACCTTTTTTGCCTTTCCCATTTTCTTCATGTGGAGCTTCAGTCTCAATATTTAAATCATCCTTATCTACATCATCACTGTTACCGACTTTGCGTTTTGTCGAATTGGTTTCTTTTCCACGAGAAGAATATTTATCAGGAACTATGTACTTCTTTGCGTGAAATGCATGCAACAGAAGATACTCCACCCTTTGTGCTCTTGCACCCTGAAAGAATATAAATTTTAGTATAAAACTAGTTCCAAAACAGGAGATTGGTTCAAGAAATAAAAGATGATAGCGACAAAGTCATTCGACCACTGACCTGAAGAGTCTTCCCCCAAAGGTTGCCACTGATATTAGTCAGCTGACGTGTAAGTGGAAGAACACTTAAGCGGAACATGAGTTCCATGGACAACCATGCATCTGTCTCATTGCATTCTATCTAGAAATATGAAAGTAAAAACCAAGTTAGTACAAAATATCAGATAAATGCTTGGGCCTGAGCCTCTTTGTAGGAATTGGGGTAATAATGTTGTTGTTGTTGTAGTAGTAGAAATTGTAGATTCCCCTCTAAAAAGATTTAGATTTTAGGAATTTGCAGTAAGAGAGCAAAGAAAATAGGTACTTACTAAGTTGAATAGAGACTCGGCAGATTGGTACATTCTAGGAATGTCATGTGGTGCTATCTCCTTTCGATCTTTGTTAAATTGTGTCTTCGCTAGATGTGTTAATGAGTAGCTCACCTGATAATTTTGAAAAAGAGGTAAAAAGAAACAAATCCAGGTGAGATGTGAAAGCAAGCTCCTATAACACCATCGACTACAATTAAAGCCCAAATAGGAAGATACTGTACCTCCTTTAACAGGTCACGTGAACACAAATATGTATCACATAAAAGACGACCAGCAATACAAGACATAATCCCTGGACTTGCCCCTGACCCGAAAATGGAACTTCCTTTAGTCAGCTTAGGCATTGTGGATCTTTTGAGACGACCTAATTTAGACCACGAGCTGCTTGATACTTTGCATGCCTGCAGATATGGACATGGCAGCATGTGATTTTAAGCATATGGTATACGGCGTAGATAAAATGTCAGAGCTATTACATGTTTCAATAGTGGTCTTTTTAGATAATTCTCTGATGTCTACAAGACGGCTTCAATAGCAGCAATGCAGCTTCTAATATGATGTTCATTAACAATATCTTAGATTTGATAATTCATTTGAGTCCCAGTGCTACATTTTCTCGTTCACACAGATGTGAATAGGTCAATGAAGATCCAAGTTTTAGTGAATTCTCACCTGGGCTCTATGAAGAAGAACATCAAGATCAAATCCAGAGATGTTATGGCCAACAAGAACATCACTGTCCAACTTGTACAACTCAGTCATCAGACAGCTCAACAATGATCTTTCACTGAATGATATGCAAGAATCAAGAAGTAAGTAAAATGCAAACCTCTTATGGCTTTCCACTTTGGGCCCAACAACCAATGACTGACAGTGGAAGTATAATTAACAAAGCAGACATACCTGGGTTCTTTAGACAGTATGGTTCTTCCTGCCTTGGTATTTCTCGCTATAACTTCATTTTCGAATCCCATGGGCCAGATACCTCCATCAAGTCTTCTGAAAGCAGTAAAATAACTAAGAACACCCGTTCCCTTGCATTCTGAACTCGACATTGGAGTGTCAATCTGGATCACACACACATGACATTGAAGAATTTCGATTAACTAGGCTATATATGTTGAGCAGAGAAGAAATAGTTAAATATCGATTTGTTGGATTTTTTTTCTTTGTTGGAGAAAGGTTGAAGCCTCGAAAAATAATTCCATTTTTCTCCTTATGCATCTCTATCTCTCTCATCCTCCCTATACATATCTCTCTCTATTCCTACGGCTACTAGCCTGAGAGCCATGCATATCTGCTTAACATATGATGTTGGCATATGAGTTTTGAGAAAGCTTGACTTTTGAAAGATTTTTCCCGCAAGGAACAGAAGACTATGTATAGGGTTTTAGTGTGACTTTCTCTGGCAAATAAGATAAGTGGGAGAGAAGAAACTGTTAAGCAATGAGGAGCTGAAAGTCAGACTAATTTTGCAGCTACTAGTACCCAGCCTAACCAATGTGAGAAAACTGTAACTTGTGCAACAGCCTCTATATCAAAAAATGAGCACACGAGCCAAATGATGGGAGGTGGAAGAGAAAAGACAATACAACATGGGACTCCTACTCACATAGTCACGTATATTAACTTGACTGATTGACTCTGTTAGGGAATACATCTCAAACATACCTTGACTCTACTAATTGAGATAATGGATGCTGAAACAACTTCATTCACATTGTGTTTCTCATTGAGAACAGTTTTCACATTAATTGCTGTCACAATCACTGGAGGAATTTCTGCAGTGTTCTTTGTAGAAGCTGAAATCTGTATGTCCTTTGGACAATCAACAGTTACCTCAAATTTGCACCAGCTCACCTGTCGGAAAGCACCTATCAGATATCAAAACTAAACACACACCGCTAAACTCAATCAGTATTCTGTTAGAAAGCGCACCCGTTGATGAGAAGGGCAATTTGAAAATTTAGAGATCGACAACCAAGATGGTCCTTTAATCTTCCTTTTGACCAGAAAGAGTTCCAGAGGACTGTCAATGCGGCACATGAATGTTAGTTCTTTGTGTATAAAAATATCTCCTCCGTGCCATTGAGTTCTCTACATTTTCCTAACGAGAGTATGCCCATTTGGTTCTCAAAATATACTTGTTTGGTAACAATTGCGCGGTCAACTTAGGATACCAATTTGCATAAAATGTGGGTCTCACCTACAATATACCCTCACCTACCTTAAATCCTTGTTTTTGTTCCCAAACCAAACGTTGAGAGCTCAATGGTACGGAGGAAGTATGACCCAACTTTAGCATGCTCATGCTAAATTAAAATGAATCCAAATCATACTAATATAGAACATCAACTACTTGGACTCTTACAGACAGCAAATAAGGGAAATATTGTTGCACATTGAACGGTTGCTGTACAGGATAACCATCAAAACTATGACTATCAACTACCAACCTAGCTTAAGGCTATTTCTCTCATATATTCAAACTTCAAAGTAAGGCACTTGACCAGTTTGCAAGGCATGCAATGATTTGATACCATCTAGTATACAGACATGATACCAAAAAATACTGAAATTAAGAAAGCACTTTTTCCCTGATCGACAAGGAGCTCAACCTCTTGTTGCAATCAAACTGTTTCCAATGGTCAATGCACAATTAAGAGCCTCAAAATCTTCAAATTTTGAATTGTAACTAAGCCAAGCACTTGATCTCAGGCTGCAGTAAGCTTTAATGCTGAGATCCATTCACCAATAACCAGTAAGATAAAGCAAAATAGCTTGCCAATTGAAACTCCAAGCTGGATAATTGTGTATGAACATCTAGAAAACTAAGCAAGGACTATCCAGGACTATGACAACAAACATATCAAACAATAGGCACTAGAATCAAACAAACCTCAAGTCAACTATTCAGATAATAATACCTCCACAAATACACATACAACAAACAGATGGCAGTGTTACATGAGACAAAAAAACTCAAGACACGATATGAGAAACAGTCATATGACGCAGTAAATTTCAGCTGTCTACTTGCCTTGTATGAGTCCCTAGCGCGGCACAGAAGTTGTCTCCTTTAAGATCTGATGGAAGTGGAGGATCCTGCAATTAAAAAACTTCATAGATCAGTTTCTATATGCAATAATGAACACACATATATAACTAACACACTTGGATACGTAAATTTCACTAAAATATTCGTAATTTATATGCATCTATAAGATGGAGGATCTCCAAGCTCCAATCCATGAACATGTGCTTACGTAGCCACGAGCACATTGACACATAATTCTCTGACCTTGACAATATAACCAACCCCAAATTACAGCTTACCTTGAATGGATAGTTGATCTTAAGCACGTGATTCTCCCCAGCAGGTATATCAAAGCGTTCAAATGCGTAACTTCTCTATTGACAAATTCAACATGCCAAAAGTAAGCAGCCATGAAATATAACATTTGAAAGATCTAAAAAAAACAAATTCAGATTGAGCTTCCAAACCTTAACAGGTGCCATACTGAATGACGAAACATTGAGATTCAACAAACATTTCGCAACTTCACCTTTCAATCCCGACGCAACTTCCTATTACCAATTGTAAAGAACAAACAATCAGCAAAACAAAAGTTAGAAAAACCTAAGCTCATTCACATGGAGAACCAACTCACATGAAGCTTGGCGCGAAATTGAGCAGCCGTTATCTTAGATTCCGCCAAATCCTTCTCCAACTTCAAGACTACCTCATTATGAAAAACAGACTCATTTGGGATAGCATACACACATCTTTGCATATTCTTTACTACAACACAGCAACTATGATACGAATTTCCCGCTTTCACCTATAATATCATTTTTAATACAATCACCAATCAGCATACATAAAAAGCACATGAAAATCATGGAGTATATAGAGATTAAATTCATGATTGAAAAAAGTCGAAACTACTTACTTTACCAAAGAGATAAATAATGCCAGCATTAGAACCATACATCTCTTCATATGCATCAATTATATAAAACGGCAAAGACCCATCAGCCTCCACCACAAACTCCGCTTTCTCGTCCGATTCCAAACCCTTCACAACCCCATTTCCATCCCCTCCCCTGCTCATCGCCTGCCACTGAGCCGCGGCATTGTAATCCTGCACCTTCTCCTCCTTAATCTTCGCGTTAAATGCAAACGCCTTCTCCCCTTCCTCCTTCACTCTCACCTCATCCTTCACATCAATCACATTCTCCGATTTCTTCAATTCATCTCCTTCCACGATCACATCCTCACATTGCTCCAATCTCCTATCGCAATCGAAACCCCCATCATCCCTCCTGTCCACCTCCTCTACACTCACCTTGTCATCAACAAAAACCTCGGCATTTCCACCTAAATCAATTGAACCAGACCTACAATCACCCCCATTAACTTCGATATTCCGACTAATTCCCCGAACAATCGGCCTCTCCTCAACCTTAACCTTACCAAACCCTAACCCTAACCCTAACCCTAACCCTAAACCCCTGGATTGATTCCTCCTCATCACCCCCCTATCAGTCTCATCCGGCGCAAACTCAGCCAAAATATCATCCACAACACTATCACACAACAACCCCCCACTCCCTTTCCCTTTCGCCTTCTCCTCGTTCCGCTTCTTAAAAACCGACTCCGTAAACAAGGACGAAATCCTCTGCTTGCCCATCATAGCAGCAGCAGCGGACAACCCCGCATTACCCACCTTCTTCACCTTCTTATTCTTCTTGTTGGCGGGTTCGGTGTCGGACAAGTCCTCGTCGGAGGAGGTGAAGAGGGCGGCGGAGGAGGGCTTGGTCCAGTCCTCCTCCTCGCCGTCATCGAGGTAGCCGTCCCCGGCGTCCCCGACGATGAAGTCGCTGAACTCGTCACGCCGCTTTTGGACGAGGGACTTGTACTCGTCGTCGTCGACCGTGTCGTAAATGCGGGTGTCCAGCTTGATCTGGTACGAGGGTTTTGATTGGCCGGATTTTATCGCTTTCAGCCGCTCCAATGCTTCCGACCGGGCCGTCTTCGTGTTGGGGCCCCGGGTTCGCCGCCGGGTCGACTCCGCGGGTCGGGTTTCGTCATCCATTTTATTCGAGAAGTGTGTGAAATGGGGAAATGGGGGGTTTATGAATTATGAGGGGTATGGTAGTGGGTGAGACAGTGAGTAATGTGGTATTTGGCGCCAAGGTTTGGCGCCAAATTGAGGAGATAATGTTGACTTAGTTAACCATTTGGGGTTTGGACTAAATGATAACGGATCTTGCCAGTCTGGCCCAAGCTAAGACATCTTGGGAGGGTCGGAATAATGAAGCTCCTATCTTTTCTTACGAGTTTCAACTTTTCCTTTATTTTTTAGGAAAATTTGCTTACAATATTTTAAGTAGGGGTGAATTATACACGGTGCGGTTTGGGCAATAACCCAAACCAAAATGTTAAAGTACAGTTTGGTATTTTCCCAAACCAAACCAAATCGTTTAAGCATCGAAACCAAACGATAAATAACGGTTTGGTGCGGTTTGGTTTACGGTTTAACCGAATTATTTTTTAAGATCATAAAAGTAAAAAATGATAAATAAATAAATTTATGCAACCTCAAATTATTGAAAGAAAGAATTCATATTCTTTTAATATCTAACTTTTTAATGTTATTTTGTAAAATAGATATGATAAAGGATCATTTTAGTCTTTTATATATTTGATTTTTATTTATCTATATGCAAAATCTAGTGTATTGCGGTTTGGTTTCGGTTTTTATTTTTCTCAAACCAAACCAAACCGTAAAGTACGGTTTGATATTATTTTTCCCAAACCAAACCGAATCGTTTTACTTTCCAAACCGTCAAAATACGGTTTGGTGCGGTTCGATTTACAGTTTAGACCAAACAATGAACACCCTTAATTCCAAGTTTGCCTCATCTTCCAATTATATATCCAAGTGCGGAGAGACTCCAAGTGCGGATCTTTTTTCTCTCATTCCCTTCCCTTCCCTTTCCCTTGTCTCCACTCCCAATCCCTTTCCCTCTCTTTTGCTTATCCAAACACACTATACATACATCAAAACTACGAAGTCGCTGAACTTATTACAACTTTTTTATTTAAATGAAAATCGACAACCGTTAAGGAAAAAAGAGTAACGAGTCAAGAGTGAGTGAAAATAGTGAAAGATATTTTGTGTCCTTTTTCGTTACAATTTCATGTCCTTTTAATGGCGAAGTATTTCATGGGGGGCAATTTTTTTTTGGGATATTTTCCTTATGTCACTCTGAGCTTTTGCGTTTTTCTTAAATTGCCCTTGTGTTTTGCCGACTTTTTAATGTCACCCTGAGGTCTGTGTTTTTAGTCTTTATTGGGTTATATTGGAAGGAAAACTAACACCGTTTAAAAATAACTGAGATTAATCCCAAAACAACTTAATAATAAAAGA
>CAAKMY010044750.1:0-24980 GCA_901111285.1 Corrigiola litoralis | reverse complement strand
GAAAATTAATAATTACCCTTCCTCTCTCCCCCTTCACTCCTAAACACCATCTTCTGACATTACCCAGCCCCGCCCTACCACACCGACGCCCAGCCCGACCCCGCACATACCCCGCCGGCGCCTGCCCTTAGCCAGCCCGCGCTCCCTCGCCTGAACCCACCATCCCCCGCCGGAGCCCAGCCTCCTATTGCCGGCCCCACCCTCCCCTCCTCTCCCCTCTATCTCTCCCAAAGAGGTTCCCAAAGAAGATGCGCGCTAAGAGAGACAATTGTTAAGGAATTTGGGAGAGCTTAAGATTTTTTTTATATAGTTTTTTTAGTGGTTTTTTTAGAGTCAAACCGTTCAAGGGTTTAGATTAACTTTTGAGAATAAATGGTTGAGATTGACTTATTTTACCATGGCCACATTTTTATTGTAGCCACTATAGAATCACCCTTTGTTTATTTGGTATCTTTTGAAAGTGTAATGATTCTCTCCATTTCCTAAAAGAAATGGATCTTCCATTACCTAGTTTATATGTTTGCCACCTCTCCATTTCCTAGAAATAAATGGTCTAGATCTAATATTTTTTTATGACCTAAACACCCTCCTCTCTCTTGGTTACTATCTAGTTCTAAAAAGAAATGGAGAGAATACTAACACCTTTTGAAACCCATTAGGCATGTGTTTATTTATTTTAGAGGTCTACCCGACCCTCTTACAAATATTTTATAAATTTGTATAATAAAAGAAAATAAAAAGGTTGATGTGAGAGATTGGGTACCAAATTGATATCCACAGGGCGAATGCATATCATCTTCCGTATTTTTGGAAAGGAAAATATTTGAGATGTATAACGTCATGGCCTATTACAACCAAGCCCAATTTTTGGACCAATGGGCCTATTACCGAACCGTAGCCCCGATAACTTATGGAAGATGATAACAGGATATGATATATATCCACTGGGTAGTTACCATTTTGACAACCACCCTCTAAATTATTGTGAGAGGGTGGTTGTTGTGCATCTCATTTTCCATAACGTATATATGGATGCGTATTAAAATAAGGAAAATCATAATCACCTTGATCTTACACACATAATAAAAATATGGAAAATTTCACAAATGGTGTCCCGAGGTTAGGCCTAATTCACAATAGGTGCCCTCACATTTTTGTATTACCTTTTTGGTGCCCTGAGGTCATTATATAATCCACGTTTGATGACCTCCAGCTAATACCGTTAGTTTTTTCGTCAAATTTATGCTAATGTAACATGTTAATCATTTCCAAAATAAAAGACAAGTACTACTCTTCCCATCAACACCCAAACCCCATCAAAATAATCCCCCACCAACCTCTTTATCAAAAAATATTGGTAATTAGAAATTATTTTAAAGTAAAAAAAATCTGACATTAGCAGAATTTGACGAAAAAGCTAACGTATTAGCTAAAGGTCACCAAACGTGGATTATATAGTGACCTCAGGGCACCAAAAAAGTAATACAAAATTGTGAGGGCACCTATTATTAATTAGGCCTAATCTCGTGACACCATTTGTGAAATTTTCCTAAAAATAAAGCATTTTTCTTTCATTGATAATCATCACTCCAACAAATTCCTATTCATTAATTTAACCCTCATTTTGCATGTGAAATCACTCAAAGGTTCCTATGATTATTATCAATGTCTATTCACATTGGTTTTATTTACCCTGTTATGTTACGTGTTTAGTGTTTAGTGTTGCAAGGTATGGACTAGTATAGTCAGGCTCGGCCTAGGGGGGGGGGCAAGAGGGGCAACCGTCCTGGGCCCAAACATTCGAAGGGCTCATTTTTTTAAAAAAAAATTGATATATTAAATATAAAAAAATTATATTTTATATGTATAATTTTCATGTGATTGTGTGGAGGGTCAAAAAGTTTATTGTATGAAGATATTAAAGGCCCATAAAAAAACTTCTCCATTAATTCTAGTATAAAGAGACTCTTAAATAAATAAATAAAATAACAAATAAAATTATCATTGAAAAACCACTCACCTACTTTTATACCTTTTTTGTACGCACCAAATACCTTTCTATTTATTTCTCCTCTTCTTTGTTATCTTCCAAAATTTTAGTTCTCGAATCATTTTTTATCTATTCTATTTTTCCTTCTACATCCCAATATTATATAATGTGTCTCCCAATTTGTAATTCTATATTCAATTTAGTAATCTAAATTTTATACATTGTACAAATATTTTCGAGGAGACGATTTAAACCGTATAAAAGTAGGCAATTAATCATAGCCTCTTTTGAAATTATTTTTATTTTGTCAATATTGTTGCTAGTGCTTTTTTTTTTGGGTTGACTTGTATATGTATATAATTTTTTCGCAACGCAAAATAAATCTTTCAGAGATCAATTATGCTTAATAAAAAAATATACGTAACTTCAATTACACACGTTTTTTTTTTTCTATAATGTTATTGAAAAGGGCCCCAAAATTTTGATTCACCCTGGGCCCATTAAACCTTAGGAACGGCTCTGAGTATAATGATCACGGTGCTTGGAGACTAAGATCTCACCTTATAATTAAAAAGAGAATAATATAGGAAGAAGCTTGTAGTAAAACAAAGACTGAAAAAACGTTAGTCTTTTATATCGATCCACTATATCTCAGTGTTATAGTGTAAAATAGTGTAAAATTTTAAATTTTCTATGAATAATATGCAATTTTGGTGCATTCTCATAAGCAACAACAGAGCCCAAGCATGATTCTCAGCACCATGATCCAGCCAAAAAGAATTGTTATATATGCAGCTGTGCAAGAGTTGCCCTGCCCATCACTGAGGAAAATCCAGACCTTCCAAAAATTGCTAACTGAACATCGAATAAGAAATACAAGAGGCAAACCTTTTAACTAAACTCTGACCACAACACCACAAGTTTTTAAGTACAATAACTCATAAGTTATAGAACTAAAAGAGGACAATCCACAATATATTTACATAATACGCTTGAAGTTGAACCACATAGAAGATAGGTGGAGAACAGGAGGAGCTAGTTTGGTGCAGTTAACATACTCTCGAGCTCACATAACATACTCAACTACAAATGAAACACTAGACGTCTTACATAGTATTCTAGAGGCAGAACCAAGATTTCTGGACTCTGGCTTCAACTGTTCTTGGTTCAATTTTGCTTTACTACAAATACTTTTGAGCTTCTTTTGAAGGCTACATGAATTCGATGGTATTGTGCCGCTTTTGAGATAACTCAGAGATAATGTACATCTCCTCATCAATCGAGGGATTGACGGAAATTGCAGGCTCCATATCCCTGTCACAGTATTCACCTTTAAATTGTTTAAATGACAAGCTTTATAATGAAGGGGCATCAGAATAGTTGAACGTCAGAGAAAGCTTTTATTCAGTACTTTTCAAGGGTCCAATTACCAGCAACTAAGCCTAATATTTTGAAACTGAGTGTCCCTTCTTATGGGTGTTCACTACTATACGTCTATACATGTTAGCCTTTTTTGACCATTTTATGAGATTCTGGCAAGGCTATGCTTTACCATCAAGCCATTTCCCCTACCTATGTTCCACTTATGAGTACGTCTTCTATTTTATTAGAAAAAGGCAAAAATAAATACTCCTTAACTCATTGTGATGATAATGCTTATTAGAAATGGTTTATCTGTAAACCAGAGTACTCATGTTACAATCCTTCTCCTCGAAATGTTCTTGTAAAATCTCTAAACTAGTTTAGACTTAGAGGGGTTAGATTGCAAATTTACAACCATTTGAACTGTGGACCGTGAAGGGTGTGGAAATTTGGCTAGGATTAGTAGTTGTACCTTTGCAAGAAATTTTTGTTATGCTAGCTAATATGGAGTATTACTTAACATTCTCAAAATACTTAATCAAATTTGACATAAACAAGTATTCTCATTCAAAACCTTTTCAATCCGCAAGTCAAAAATTGAGGTAAATCAAAATATTTGTAATAATTGTTCAACAAAATAAACTAAGTTTAAGTCATAAGGAAACCAGATCTATGATAAACTGAAAGACACTGGCTCTGTGGCTTGTGCTATCGACCGACTGAAAACGACAGCTTTCATAGGAGTATTTCCTTCCAGACATTCCAGTATAGAGAAGTTTAGTCCACTGAACACATACAATGATACAACTAACTTTCTAAGGTCACTAAAAGCTGGTCCAACACCCATATTAAACTATTGCTTAGACTGCCCAAAAACAAGAAACTCCCAAAACTAAACACATAGGAGTAATCCGAAAGTCAATACAAAATAGTTTACTGTTAAATCACGTTTAATAAATTACTGAGAAAAGTCACCTTTCTGATCCTGCAGACGAAGTACTTGCGACCAGAATTAGGGCCATATTTTTCAACCTCAACCCTTGCAAGTCCAGCCCCACATGAGCAAATGGGATAGGGGTTTGGACGACTAGTCAGAACTTCATGCGGCTTTAGCTTGTCACACTGCTTGTAGTATCCACAGTTCATGTCCTAATACAATTGCCACAACAACAAACAACAATCAGTCAATCAGTAAAAGATCATTTATGTAAAATATCTTCCAAATTAAGGATAGTACAAAATACTGAAAATGATACGAGACGTAAGTTGTTACCATGGGAGCATTGAACATACTTGTATGCCTGGGCAGCAGTAAGAATATTTCCCATCCTTGGAAGAGACCTTGATTGTGCAAAACCCTCCACCACAAACACAGTGTATGGCCGGAAATTCTATTCTGGAAGATGCCACCAGTGTTGTTGCAGATTGGTTCTCTTTGTAGCCTGAATTTTCAGGGCATGCCATCAAGATCAATTATCACTTGTGATCATACTTATAGTTGTTTTACTTCATTTTTTACACATTTAAACTTTGCGAGTATATATATACAACCAAAAGAAACCGCTAGTGATTTGGTGAACCCAATGTTACTTGTTTAAGTTTTTTTCTTGTATTCAGCCATACGAAGTACAGTACACTTTAAAGCGGTACTTTTTTGTCAATAGTAACGCGGCAATTCACAGACTGTATGTCAATTAATGTTCATTTCTATAGTTCTATGCCACCTAGTACCATCTTTCACCAGGATTCTAATCAAAAGCTTAGTACGCCGACCGTAATAAGTTTAGGGAAGGCCAAATTATTTACTCTGTATTTATCCTCTGTAGTGCTCCCACACGGCCACACCCCAGTACTAGTTTTTGGAGTAATATACTGGACTCCAACAAATCGATCATTGAGGAAGTGTTAGAAAAATGAAAGGATTATGGACATGCTTTTAACTTACCTTGGTCGTCCACAAACGTTCCCCTCCATGTAAATATGCTTATATGCTCTCCTTGAATTGAGCATGTTTGGGTATTGTACATATAAATCCATCATTACTCCAAATTATCGAATTTTTTGTTAGATTTGACACACAAAGTAACCATTTTGTAAGACAGGTTCTTGCATTAACTTCATGATGACAAATTTGCCGAATTTACGGAAAGCTTCGAGCTATATATAAACTTTAGCAGGGAGAAAATTCTCACAAGCAACAGTATAAAAGAGCCCAAGGATGTTTCTCAGCACCATGATCCTCCAGACCAGCCAAATATGCAAGTGTGCAACTGTGCTAGAGTTGTCCCACTTCCATCACTGAGGACAATCCAGATCTTCCAAGAATTACTAACAACTAAACATAGAAGAAGCAATGCAAGAGGCCAACCTTTTAAGTAAACTCTGACCACAATACTACAAGTTCTTATAGAACAATAACTCATAACAGAAGTAAAAGAGGCCATTCCACAACAAGATATTTAACATAATACACTTGAACCCCAGAGAAGATAGCTGGAGAGCAGGGGAAGGAGCTAGTTTGGTGCAGTTGACATACTCTCAAGTTTACATAACATACTTAACTACAAATGAAGCACTAGACGTCTTACATAGATTCTAGAGGCGGAACCAAAACCAAGACTCCTCGACTCTGGCTTCAACTGTTCTTAGTTCAATTTCCTTTGCTAGTTGCTACCGATACTTTGAGCTTCCTCTGACGGCTACATAAATTCGAATGGTATTGCACCGCTTTCAAATAACTCAGAGATATTGTAGATCTCCTCAAAATCATCAAGGGATTGACGGAAACTACAGGCTCCATTTCCCTGTAACAGTATTCACCTTTGAAATTATTTAGATGACAAGCTTCACAATGGAAGGGGCATCAGAATAGTTGCACGCCAGAGAAAGCTTTTATTCACTACCCTTCAAGGGTCCAATCACTAGCAAGCCTTATACTTGAGACCCAAAGATATCATCTCAAAATTAGATAGTTCATATAAGATGCTAAAGATGATAAATGTTTAGACAGACTTTGCAATCTCATTAAGAGATGTAAAATCTAGAATGAGTGACTTGGGATGAGTTGGGTGGCATCTATACCGAACATGAGAATGCAACTTGCAATATGTGTAGATTATCTTCGATGATCATACATAGTAAGCTTAGGTACCTAACTGCCCTGGTAGGAAATTTTACAAGATCATATAAATGGATTGCAAGACCAGAGAAGGCAAACCTAAGAAGCCTCGAGTAAATTATGTGATAGAAAAAAGTTTAGCTTACGCAGAGCTCAATTAAGATATAGTAAAAAGTTCTTCTTCAACACTCGTCAAAAGTAAAAGCTCAATTCAGATTCATGTAAGAGGCCCCGAAGTAGGAATCTCTTTGAAACGTTTACATCTAGCTGTATAGTGTCCCTCCTCTCCCTTCTTATGGGCCTTCACTACATGTTAGCCTTATTTTGGTCGTTCTATGGGGTTCTAGCAAGACTATGCTCTACCATTAAGCCATTTCCCCCACCTATGTTTCAGTTTTATCGACATCCTTTCTTTTATATTTTGAAAAAGGCAGACAAAAATTCTACCTCAACTCATTCGGATGTCGTTAGCAATGGCTTATTTGTAGACCAGAGTACTTACACTACAATCCATCTCCTCAAAATGTTCTTGTAAAACCTCTTACCTAGTTTAGACTGATAGACCATTACAATACAACTATGTGAACTGTAATGCTACTTTAATTCTCAAAAAATCTGAATCAAACTTAACAACAAAGAAGAGAAAGCACTCTCATTTATTAACATTTCAATCAGCAAGTCAAGAAAAAGGAGGTAGAACAAAAGATTTGTAATAACTTTTCAACAGAACAAAGTTTAAGTCAAAGGAAAGCAAATCATTCATAAACTGATAAGTGATAAACACAGGTTCATACTTGACCCTGAATTCAATCGTTTAAAGAAACAATCTAGATATCTCGGTGATCAGGTTCAAATTCACAGCAAACCGGGGCTAAGTCTATATCAATGGACAAAGTCAGCAAATAAATCATACACTGTCCACAGGCCACGATTCATGCGCTTAAAGTTTAAAGCATGTATTGATTATGATCGTTCTATGGATGAACTGAAAATGACAACTTTCATAGGAGTAGTTCATGACCAAACATTTCAATACTCGTATAAAGAAGTTAAGTCCACACAACACAACACATACAACTAACTTTCTATGATGACTAAAAGCTGGTCCAACTCCCAGCTTATACCGCTGCTTAGATAATTAAGACTGTCCAAAAACAAGAAACTCCAAAATTAAACACATATACCAAAGTCAATGCGAAATAGTGTACTGTTAAAACTGTTATAATCATGTTTAATGAATTACTAAGAAAAGTCACCTTTTTCACCATGCAGACGAAATACTTGCGAATAGAATTAGGACCATATTTTTCAACCTCAACCCTTGCAAGTCCAGCCCCACATGAGCAAATGGGGTAGGAGTTTGGACGACTAGTAAGAACTTCATGCGGCTTTAGCTTGTCACATGGCTTGTAGTATCCACAGTTCATTTCCTATACAATTGCCACAACAATAACATGTATACAATCAGTAAAAGATTATACTACGGAGTTGAATTATGTAACGTACATTTATGCCTGGGCAGCCGTAGAAGTATTTCCCATCCTTGGAAGAGACCTTGATTATGCAGACCCCTCCACCACAAGCACAGTGTGTGGCTGGAAACTCTGTGGTGGAAGTTACCACCAGTGTTGTTGAAGATGAGTTCTTTCTGTAACTTGATTTTTCAGGGCATGCGTTTATAAAATGCCCAGACTTTCCACACCTGTAGCAGTTTCTACTCTCCATTAGTTTTGATTGCGTGCCTTGATCAAGATCATTTTTCACTTCTGATCATTTTTATAGTGCTTGTACTTTATTTGATTATTTCCTTTACACAAGTTTAAACAATTATTCCGTAAACATTACAAGTATACCAACAGCAACCCCATATGATTCGGTGAACCCAATATTTTACTCGTTTAAAAATTTTCCTGTATGCAGTCTTAAAGCGGTACTTTTTTGTCAATTGGGACGTGACCATTCACTGGTTTCATGTCAAGTTGTCAGCTAATGTTCACTTCTATAGTTCTATGCCACCTAGTGGCTAGTATCATTTTCCACCGAGATTTTAATTTTGAAGACTAGTACGCCGAACGTCATAATTTTGGCGAAGGCAAATCTTCACTCCGTATTTATCCTGTAGTACTCCGATCTAGATCCGAGAAAGAACCAGTGGCGAATCCTATCCTACCTCTAATAAAAACGCGAAGAAGCAACCTTCACAACACATTTTTGGTTTGGGCCCAAACCAGTTGGTTTGGATTTTGGTAAGCAAAATACAGAGCAAAGTAAAAGGATTGTGCTGAGTCAGCTTAAAAAACTCAGCCCAGCTTGACACATCAATTATTTCCCCCTTCCCTGTATGCTACACCTGTTGCTGAGACTCCCTTAACCCAACTCACCGTCCCCCCTGTTCCTCCTATCTTTGTCACCCATAATTATTCTCATCACTGTGACCACCCCTTCTCTGCGAAAAATCTTCCCCCCAAACCGTGCTAAACACCCCTTCTCTTCATTTATCTCTTCCTCCATTAACAAGTATTAACAGTGGAGTCGGCCCAGGAGGTCGGGGGGGAGGGGGTGGGGGGGTTCGCAGAGATTAATCATCATCTTAATCTTGTGGGCTATTGGGTGGTTTGGACTTTGGATGGTTCAGGTGGGGATTATCATAAATTGATGGGGATATCAATTTTTTTGTCAAATAAACTTATAGAAACGCATTTTTGTCTAATACTTTATGCTAATATCAGATTTGTATCCAAAAAAAAAAATACTGCTATTTGTCACAGTTTGCGCATCGTCAGTGTTGTGAGTGAGACTTGTCAAGAGAAAAATATCACGGCTTGCATATCTGATTTACATGGCAAGGTTCAAATTGATAATAATCGTCTAAAAGGAGAAATTGCCACCTTAAAGGCTAGACCAGTCTGGATAAACATTACAAATTATGAGAAATACCAAAAAAAAAACAAATTATGAGAAATATAGTGATTAAAGGGTCTCCCTTTCTTAATTTTTCATTATCGATGCTACAATAAAGAGCCCGTGTATTACACATGCCCATCCACTAGTCTTGAGAAAAAGTTCGGAGTAACATACTTGACTGAAACAAATCGACCATAGCCAAAGTGTTAGTAAGGAATTCGGAAATATTAAACATACAAGTCTAGACATGATCATCATAATTAGTACAAAAAATATAATTGGTAACAATAAATTTACCAAAAATTAAAAAAAGGTATCAATAATAGAGTTTATATCCTATCAGACACCCCTCCCACCCTAATACGACAATTTTAGAACGTGACTTACATATATGGTCCTCTCACAATTAGGTTCAAACTCAAATATATTAAAATCAAAAACATGAAGCAACATGAAATAAAAATAATTATAGAGTTCTCATCTTCTCTTGTGGTCACAAGTATACAAATACTTTAGATGTATTTTGATTGCTCTTAAGTATGAAAATATTTTTTGTAGCGGTTCACTTTTTTCTTTTTTTAAATGAGCGCACAAAGTCACTTGATAAGAATCGAACCCTCAACCTTATAATTGGGGTAAGATAGCTCCAACCACTTGAGGTAATTCTTTTCTTGTAGCGATTCACTTTTAAATGACAATCACACACTAAGCAAATGTTTGTGACCATAAAGCCCATCAGTACGTACATGCTTATTACAGCAACACTTTTATCAGACCGTCTTTTTGTAAATTACAAAAAGGCCAGCCCATAAAAAGCCCAAATACACAACAAACACAAGTGGACGCTCAGTTTAACAAAATTTTTTTCTCTCTCCTAGACATGTTCCCAGCTTCTCGATTCCCACAGTATCGCAAACCCCTTACCTCCACCCTTCTTGTACCTCAAACCATTGGCCTCCCCCTACACCACGACCTTCACCTACACCAAAACTCCCTTCATATCCACTACTAATATCCAACACAACCATACGCAATCCCTTAATCACCAATGGTTTTTACTTTAAAGTTTCTCTTTTAACATTTGTTTGAACTTTGAATGTTTGAAATAGTGGGACATGAGAGTGGAGGGGAATTTTTTGTATCAGCTTAGGTTAGGAGGTTGGGCATATATTTGATGGGATGCATCAGTTGATCATAGCATATTGTTTGAGATCGTAGTATTGAAGCTACTTATATACTTTACTCTGTCTTATTACTTCTATCAAGGCTTAGGGAGAGGGAGTGAGAAAGGATGACTATGGGAAAGATGGTGGTAAACACTTATATTATGTGAGGTGTGATTTGTAAAATTTTTTAAGATGTATATATAATTTAACAATTTACACTTTTGATTTAAAAATTCACACTTCTACATTAAAAATTCCATTCTAATTAAATCGAAAACTGATTTTTTTTTTTGGTTATTTAAGAGGAGTATAAAGATGTCCCAAAGAAGTGCATGGAGGTGGTAGATAAGGTGCCAAGATGAGAAGAAAGAAGGGTTGGGGGCTGATGATAGGAAGGAAGGTAGTTCAAGAGAAATAATGAGAATATTTAGTACTTCGTATGACTTAAAAATCATGTTTTTAACTTGAATATTCACAATCTATACTGTGAAATTAAAACATATAATTTTCCCCATTTTTAACTGAATCTTATACTTAAGTTAAAAAAACTTAAAAATTCATACATTTTAGTTATAAACTCACACTTTTAGCTTAATTATTCATCCTTTGTACCAAAAAAAATAAAATTAAATATTCACATATTAATCCACTTCCAAATTCCAATAATAATCTACTTGCTATGAATAAGTCATAGTTTTAAGTTAAAAACTTGCATGTTATACTCATTTTGTTATTTCCTATTCATTTATTTATAAAATCAAATTTTAACTAAAAAACTCAAATTTTTAAGTTAAAAACTTGAACTTCTTAATTAAAAGCTCAAACTTTTGGCATGAAATTTCTTCCCCCACAGATCAACCCAATACTTACTACTCTCCGAATATTTGTCCCATTGACCTGTAGATTCAAGCCTCGACAACTTCGGAGCCGGCAAATCTCCAAAGTTTTCTTCTCCAATGAATGTACAATACACAATATCAGGTGAGATAACCACAAATTTGGAGTATAAAATTTGGGTTGAGTCCATTCTTTTGACATTGAGAAGTGTAAGTTCACAAAGAACGACAAAACAATTGACCAATTTTCATCTTGAGATTTTTCCCCACCGTGACCTTTTCCATACCATTCACTTGCCAACCTTCGTTGTCACTCGCACAACCCTTGGGCACTTATCAGCACTTATCAGAATCATCGAAGGCGGCTACCAGCTCACTCAACCACCTTCTTCTCTTTTCGTCACAACCACGCGCATGGCCACCGTATTTGCACTCATATGTGAAAATGGCATGAGGAGGTAAAATTTGACGGCACGGAGAGTCGGAGAGAGAAAATGAGAGGTTGGTGCCTTGGTGGGAGGAGAAGATCTGATGATAATTGAGGAAGGCAAAGGGATGGGGGAAGGGGAAAGGCGGGACTATTTCTTTTTGATTTTGTTATTTTGGGTTTAATGTATGTGCTGAGCTGTTTTGGGTTTGATAGGCCCAGTGTAGTTGGACTGGTAACCTGTCTTTTTGTAAGTTATGAAAAGACAGTCTTTCCTCAGTATTTGTGTGCTTATTAATATCTCCAAGTCATATCAATTGGAAATTTCGTAAGCTCGTTTGTTTTGAGGGAGTTGGGGTTGAGAATAGAAGTTTAACTCCCAATTGGTGAAAGTCCCTTGTTTAATTTGTTTTGATGGAAAAAGGGAGTTGAGAGGGATTTGGGAATGGGGGTTGAGAGGGTGAACTCCCAATGATCAATTATTAGGAGAGGGCTCGTAATTGGACTTGGGATTCATTAACTAGCATAAAGTTACTAAAATGCCCTCACTTAGATATTATCTACTTATCTCAACCATTCATTTCTCACTTAAAAAAGGACATAAGCGTATATTTAATTATCACAATTTTAATCCCAATCTCACATTCCAAACATGAGAGTGGGAAATTACTTGATGAATTTCCACTTAAATTCCCACCTCTAATTCCTTATTAAATTCCCAACCCAACTCCCATTCATAATCCCATGACATACGAAACGAACAAGTGCTTCCACCTAAGTTATAATAATGACAAATGGGCTCTAAGGGGGCAACTCATATATTAATGGGGTGTGTTGAGACGAGAGGTGGTCAAATCTGAACTTTTCTTACTTTTTCAGAACGTTTTTTTTTTTTGTTTTACTTTTATTAGCTTTACTTTTTTTCTCTCTTTATCTATGAACTTAACTTATTTTTTCTTATTTTTTCTAAATCAGAATGTTGTTACAACTTAGCTTTACTCCTTTTTTTTTCTTCTCATTTTTCATATTTTTATGAACTTTACCTTTTTCCTTGATTTTATAAATTTGGTGATTTTTTATAACTTCTATTTTTCTAAACTATTCTTATTTTTATGATAACTAAAAATAAGGTGAATAACAATATACGACACGCCCTACTTAATTAGTATGCTACTAGTGATTAGACGACTTAGATAAAGAATGTTATGTGTGTATATATACAAGTACCACCTACTTGTCGAAAATAAGAAATCGCATGTGTTTTTTTTAAGTAATAGACCCTAGATGGTTAAGCTTTATTAATATCGCAAATGTCAGCATCTACTACATCTTCATTTTTTGCAGTACATCCACCCAACCACACTTTAGTGTAATAGTCAGATGGTTTGTGATGCGACATAACATGAGCTGCAACATTAATCTCCCTACCAACATGACTAAAAGACACATGCTTAAAATAAACAGATAAGTTTAGAACATCTCGCAAAATATTCCCCACATAATAGTCATTCAACTTTCTTGACTCTATCAAAACACACTATTTGTAACGAATCGCCTTCAAATACAATCCTACGGATCCAAGAATTCAACAATAGGGGTGTTGAATGTGAATCACCTATTGGTAACTTTATAAAAAAAAAATTTAGATTTTTATCAAATTTTTGGTATTTATTACAAATAATATAGCTTGATGATTTTTATTGGCACTTATTATAATTTTTTTGTTTCCTAATTAAAATTATGTTTTGGCAGTTTCCCCTTTTTTTTTTTTTTCAGCTAATGCAAAGTACTGATTGACACATCAGCACTTATACGACCAAAATTGACAAGTTATTATTTTTAGAGGCATCCTCACTTCCTCAGTATCAATAGCATATAAGTCAAATACACAAAGTATTCGTCAAATGTCAGGTACCTTAACTTTTATTTCAGACAAGTTTTCCTTAAAACAATGTAGGTGCATGACCTAAAGTACTATCAAAAGAACTAACTCAAGTGGTTAAAACTTTCTTACCCCCATTGTATATTTGGGGGTTAGATTCTTATTAGAAACTTTGGAAAACTGATTTTTACACTTCCCATTTTTATTTTTACACTCTCACTCACCCTTTCAATGTGAGAGCACAGATTCCTGTGCAGGAATCTACTCTTCTCATATAAGGAGTGTAAAAATCAAATAGAGGAGTGTAAAAATCATTGCCCGAAACTTTGTGCGCACATCTAAAAAAAAAAAAAAAAAACTGTTTTTGCAAAAATCCCGTAAGTTTTGAGGCTTCTATATTCTCTTTGCCCAATAATATTGACCCAATGGGCCTAGTTTAAATGCTGCTCCAGCTGTTACTAAACCCTAAACCCTACCTAGTTATATAAATCCAATTCTAAGCACCTCACAGTTGCAACTTAAAGATCCAACCCTGCCTCTGGTACCACATTTTCTTCTCCCTTTCATAGTTTCATCTTTTAACTCGCCATATAAATGTTTGTGTCACATGTCTGTCCATTTTCATTTAAATCTGTGCTAGTTTAAATCTTGATTTCCCACAACACTCTTAAAAGTGAAAGTTTTTATCTTTGGTATAAAACTATATTTGGGTTTTCATTTTTTTAAACTGCTATTCATGATTCTTGGAAAAAATATTACAGCCATTGTGAAACCATTTTTTTTTTTTTTTTTTTACCATTTTCTAACTTTAGTAATCTATGATCTGATCATCTTTAGTTTTGCTGGGAGTTTTGTATGCCATGAAAACCAGACATAGGCAGGTGTCTATTGTGTAATCCACATGATAGACCGTTTTTTGTCTGGAATATGAAACGCAAGTGACCATCGTTGCCTCGTAGTTACACTTTTAACTATCTGAGGTACAGTTGGGCTCTACATGTCTAATGACTCATATACAAAAACCAGTATTAGATGGTTGATTTAATATGATGGTAGAATTTTGTTACTTTTTATTTCATTAATTTAACCCAGACAGTAGTCAGGTTTCTACCAATGTTGATGGTAGTAACCGTTACATGTTTGGGAAATTAACTATGGAGAAATAAGTTGGTTGAAGGGGTTTCCCTTTGATCTTCATTGTTTCTCTTGTAAGTGTTCATCGTTGCCCAATGGTATTTTATTGTTATTATTGAGCTACATCTGGATTCTACATTTCCATTATTGTGAGCTTATCTGATTTCTAAGTGGTGTTTAAAATGTAATAGTTGTAAATTGTTTAAATCTAACCTTTTTGTTTATATTTTCTAAAATTTCTCACGAGTTATTTATGGTCAAAATATCGTATCGATGTGTGAAAACCTATTGAAACAGAGAGTATTCTACTTGGTGAACTTTGATGGGACAATGTGTTGTTTCTTGGTGAAGCTTTTGCTACATTATCAAGTGGAATAACAGAGGTTTTAGTGGCTATTAATGAATTTGTTGGTACAGTAGTGAGTTAATGTAAGCCCTTCTGGACAGGGATGACTCAATTGCAACCATTTGGACTTGCAAGACATGTTTCTATGATTGGTCAAGATCGAATTGTGGACAAGGAAAACATCATTGAACTTTACAAAAATGCATGCCTTTTTTCTTCAATGTGACAGTGTTGACGTTTTGCTTCGGCCTTTTCGGATTATAATTACTCTGTAAGACATACAGTAGATAATTTATCAGAGGAAGTCTGAGGGTAAACTTGTACCCGAGCTGGAACAGAGTCTGATGGGAAATTTGTCATAGTGGTTTGAACAATCTTATGGTTTCACATGTGTGATTTGAGGATACATCATACTACAAAGGCTTCGTTTGTTGTCCGTCAGTAGATGTGGTCAAGTCTTGAGCTGCTCCTGAGATGATCAGCGTGCTGCATCATTCCCTCAGTTATTTTGGTGCTTAAAGAGATGAAGATGGAGGGTGCTCAACTGCTTGTATAGATCTTTAACAGAGATTCTAAAAATTGGGACTGGAAGACGAGAATGGGAGGCAAAAGTAAAATTGAGGAACAGAATTGAAGATGAGATGTCTGTCTGTAGACAGACACATCGGATAATTCGGATTGTAGCCTGCATGTGTACTGAAAACTCAGTTCTAAGCCAATTCTGGTCCTGGATGATTGTTTTCTCTTCTGCTTAGCAAATGTTTTCCAGTGATCTATAAGAACGGAAGAACCTTGTTTTGCACTATTGTATTTTAGATTGGTTGTAGAAAGTCTCTATGGTGATGAGTATTTTATCTAGTTTCAAAACAGAACTTTGTAATCTCTTGATAGGCTGATAGCAGATTAGCAGTCATTATGGAAGAGGATGACCTATTGTATACAGTAATTGTTAGAAGTGAGATTTGTCTGACGGTCTGACCTTCCAAGGTTTTTATTTATTTTCCTTGTCAATAAAAGTAAATACAGCAATACTTATGTCCTTATGACTTGTGAGTGTGCTATAGACGGCAAGACGGACTTGCTCCCATTACATAATTATGTTTGAATCTGTCATGTACTGTCTCACATACTAGTTTGTAGTTTTTGATTACTGGTAACGTGTAGTATGGCTAGCAGTTGGGGGCATTGGAAATGAAGATGCTATGCAGCCACCCAAACAACCAAGGTTCTGGGTTCCGCAACCAGCTATGCATTCTAGTGCTGCCTCCAAGTTTTCAGAAACACATTTTATTGCACACTCAGATATTGTCTCACCACAGTTGGTGACGCATTGGGGCAGCGGCTCATCCTTGTTGCCCTCTGCTGTGCACCCGATTGAGAACACCACTGCAGTTATTGCTAGAAAATACATGGCCACTTTCGCATCTCCGTTCATATTTTCTCCTTTTTGACGTGGGATGTTTTGTTGTGCAAATCAATTATCTCCTTATCGGTATAAATATAGTTGAGTGATGAGTTATGAAAGCTGCATATTGGACATCCTCTGTTCATTCAGATTGTGTGCATGGATTGGCACTTTTGATGGTTCTTTCTAAATGAAGTCCTTTGCTGTTATGCTTCTACTTCCTAGTTTGTGATCTTTTCGTGTGGCTAATTCTTTTTATTAGAAGCTTGTTTATGTTGGACAGTACATAGATGAAAGATGATAGAGCGAGAATGCGAGATTAATTCATACTTGCAATAATATCGAATGCAGTAAAATTATTTTGAGGTGAAGAAGAAATGTAGCGCATACTAGTCTTATTTTGGTCTTATTTGGACCGATAATTCGCTTGCTTAGATTAAGCTGCTGCTACACTGCCAAGTGCCAAAGTGGAATAATAGAGGTTGCATAGGCTATGGATCAAATTGTTGAATGTTGATACAGTACCCAAATAATGCAAGGCTTGGCGAGCAGGGATGCCCTCGGCCCCTAGGCCCTAGCTACTATTGTTTCTCTTTTAAGGCAACTTTCTATGACATCAAGGAATTTATGGCAAGGACTAAGACTATAAACCTTGAACTTTGTCCATTGCTTCTGCAACTGCTTTACAAATAATCCGTGTGCTGTACATAACCTATTAGAGATATCAAGATGGGAAATCTTGTCTTCTATGAGATGAAACATGTAACTTCTCTTTTGTCCTGAGGTTTGGCTTCTCCATTTTGTGCTGTCAGGCAGATCAATTGTGCTGGTCACCAGAGGTTGATGTGGTCAAGTCTCGAACTATTTGGATGGATATGTTGTATTGTTTGCTGGTTGTTTTGGTGCTTAAGTAAAAATGAAGGATGCTCGTGAAGGCCTTAGGCTGAGTTTCTTCAAAATGGGGAATTGAAGGGGAGAGCATGGACCCGAAAGGAACGGAAAAACAAATGACCATAAGTGAAGCCTAAATTGCTCGCTGTGGGTAACACATCGGATTGCAGCCTACATAGTACTTGCTCTTCTGCTTGCCACTATTGTCCAATGTCCACTGTAATTCTGAATATTTCTTTTTTCATAGTATGATCTAGTATAAAAATTAGAATTCTGTGATTCGGTTGCATTCATGATGAGCTAATGATTATAAGTATAGACTGACTTAGTGACCTGTATTCTGCATGAGTTTATCTACATTCTAATTTCTGTCCTCTGATGTTTACTTCGGTACTATGTTTGGGATTTGATTGCTATTTTCTTTGGAAATGGATGCCGGATGAAATTACTTACAGTAGTACTTTGAATCTCCGATGTCTTTTCATTTTTATTTTGTTGGACAAGCTCGATGCAAAGGATACTGCTATTATACTTGTAAGATTGATGGACCGGCTTACATGTTTCGTTTATTTCCATTGTCTATATTAGCTTTACAGAAACAGGAAAGAGATAAATATAGGAATGCTGCAGTCCTTACTAGACGAGCACCCTCGATTTACATAATAATACTTGATTATATTTCATAGATCTGCCATGGATATATGCTGCCTCATATGGTTCCGTGATTTCTAGTAGCGTGTAGCAGGGCTGGCAGTCGGAGGAAATGGGAATGCAGATCCTACACAGCCGCTTAGGCAACCAAGGTTTTGTGTTCCGCAACCAGCTATGCACGCCAGTGCCTGCTCCAAGTTTGACGAAGCACAAGTTTGTGCACACGTCACTATGCCCTCACCACAGGTGGTGAGGCATTGTGCCAGTGGCTCAGCCATGCTACCCTCTGCAGCGCACTTCACCGAGGACATCACTGCAGCTACTGCTAGAATACAAATGGCCAGTTTTGCTACTGGGTTCATATTTTCTTTTCTTTCGAATGTGTGGTGGTTTTGTGTTGCAAATATTCTACCGGCCAATTGATGGGTATAAATGCAGTTGAATAATAAGTCGAGGAAGTTACATATTGGACACCCTTTGTTCATTCAGATAGTGTGCATGGATTGCCAATTGCAATGGTTCTTTCATAATGAACGCTTTTGTTGTTATGGTTAGAATTCTTGTTTGTGTTTTGTTGTTTCGTGTGGTTAATAACTAATTTGTGTTTGTTAGGAGCTTTGATTATATTAGAACACATAGTTGATGTTGAGCAACTACTCAATTAGGCATAGCAAAAGAATACAAAATTTCGTTCCAATTCTTAGAATAACCAATCAGGAATCAAATTTGGTTCAAATACCTGATCTGAATTATTCAAGTATAATACCGGATATGGATTTTCAAATTTGGATATCCGATATCTAAACGTTATCAAAACATAAAATCTGAATGATACTAAAAAGTAATTTAATATTGAAAACTTCTCCCACAACTTTTGTCGTGCAGTCAACCACACCAATCTCATTCATCCCATCTTTGATCTTCATTCCATTTTCCAACTCTTTATCTACCTCTTACCGTCACCTATCATTGATATGTGAGAATGACAAGTAAAAAAGGAAAAAAAAAAAACAAGGAAAAAGAAACAGTGGTAGTATATGATGTTTGTTTAGGTCTATATACCAATAAATCATAGGTGTCACAAATTCTACTTTTCAAAAATCCACTCCAACGCAAGATGATGTTCGTTGTTAGGTCTATAAGTTTACAATTGTACAACCAATGACCGTTTGTTTTAAATTAGCTTGATATCAAATAACCTCAAATTGGTGTTCGGTTGAAGGTTTTGGCCTTTCCAAATCCAATACCTGATGGCAAGGTTGTTTCTATCATTTTGGAGTCCCTTGAGCAAAGATATAAAATTGACTCCTTACATGAAAGAAAAAGACACAAAACTAAACTATATTTATATGACAAATTTATCATGTAGAATACTGAAATATGTTCTTACAATTTCAAATATTAAAAATAAAAAATAAGAATACCTTATTAAACTCACAATGAGCATTCCTAGATTAAAATCATCAATGATATTATCGAATTCGATATTTCTCAATATATTCTTCTCAAAGCATAAAATTAACATATTATTTATATATGCAATCTAAATATGATACCCTAAATCGTAATCATATTTGGGATCTTGTTTCCTCTTATGCTTCCTTTAATCTTATTGGCTGTAAATGGATATATAGGACTAAGTATAACCTTGATGGCTCAGTGGAGCAGTATAAGGCTCGCTTGGTTGCTTAGGGTACTTATCATTAACGTCTAGGGATTGATTGTCAGCTAGAACAATCCTCTCCTTAGCCGTAGCTCGCAATTGGCAGCTAAGACAAATATATATCAACAATGCCTTCCTGCAAGGGTCACTTCATAAGGATGTCTATATGGTTCATTATGCAGGATTTATTGATCCCTCTCATTCCACACATGCGTATAAGCTCAAACAAGCTCTATATGGCCTTAAACAAGCGCCAATGGCTTGGTACAATCAACTCAAGTCTTATCTACTAACCCTAGGGTTTTACAATTCCATTTCAGATTCTTCCCTTTTTATTCTTTACAAAAATCAATCTATCTTTTATGTGTTAGTCTATGTGGATGATAGTTCTCTTCTCAACTTCACTCTCATTACTACACTTTCCACTAGGTTCTCGATCTTTTAAGGGTTTAATTGGATGCACTATCCTATTTCCTAGGTGTACAAGTTCAACTTCACCCTCTTAGATCATTTCTTAATCAACGGAAATACGTCCATGATCTTCTCCACAAAGCAAAAATGGCTGATGCCAATTCTTCTCCTACTCCTATGGTCACCTCTTCTAACCTTTCTCTTCATGCAAGCACGCCATTGACCAATCAAAGTGACTATCGAGCTCTCGTTCGAAGCTTGCAATGCTTATCGTTAACAAGGCCTGATGTGGCCTTCACCGTGAATAAACTCTCGCTGTTTATGCATAAGACCACAAATATTCATAGGACTGCCCTAAAACGATTACTTGGTTTTCTTGCAGGCACTACATATCTTGGCTTACTTTTGCAACGAGATTCTCCCTTAACTCGATCTTTAGACTTTTACAGACGCTGATTGGGTAGGTGACACTAATGACTATGTTTCCACAACGGGATTCATTGTCTACCTTGGCAAAAATCCGATCTCCTGGAGCTCGAAGAAGCAAATGACATTAGCACTATCATCTACGGAGGCTGAATATCGAGGCAACAACTGAAGTCTTGTGGCTGCAGAATTTCCTAAGTGAACTGCATACTCCATCTCCCACTGTGCCTTCAAGTTATTGTGATAATAACTAATAAGGGAGCCACATATGTGTCAGTCAACCCTAAATTTCACTCATGCATGAAGCATTTGGCCCTTGACTACCACTTTGTCCGTGAGCACGTTGATCGAAAAGGGCACACTTCATGTAGCTCATGTTTCAGGAACTGATTAACTTGCAGATGCCCTAACCAAACCATTATCACATCCACGGATGCATGATCTTATGCATGATCGTCCATCTTAAGGGGGCATATTGAAGATACTACTGGAACAAGTGAAGAACAAGAACAAGATCAAGGCCAAGATCGAGTCCTATTATCTATCCATGATTGTTGTTACTACCTAATATTATCTTGTTATATCATATCCTAGATTATCTCTTGTAAACTAGCTAGTCATCTTAGTCAGCTTAGACTTAGCTATAGTCAGTTACATCTATCATTATAAATAGAATGTACATGATACAAGATAAATACAATGTGATATCACTTCTCTATAGAATGATGGTCGGGGATGAGGAAAGTTTAGGGGAGACAGAAGAAAAGAAAAGAAAAATGAAAAAGAGAGAGGTGCGGGATGGAGCCACTCGATTTGGCGACGACAATGGTGGGTGGTGGTCGGCGGCAGTTTTGGTGTTGGCAGGGGTAGGGGGAGGGACGGGGTATAGGGTGGGTTGTTGAATAAGTGTTGCATTAAAGGAGAGAGAAAGAAGGTTTTAGGCGGGGAAAAGGAAGAAGATGCCACTTATGATTTAGGAGTTGATTAATCATGTTTATTGTTGATAGTTAAAGAGAAAATCATCATTCAAATTCATGAAATCCAAAACACTAAACGTTTGTCAAAGTAATTAGTATTCCGTCATTATTTGTCCCTTAAACACCAAAACACCGACTTAAGGGTGATTTTAAACAGTCGAAATAAGTTAGGGTGATTTTAAGAAAATCGCAAAACCAAAGGATGACCAAAGAAATTATCCCAATTAATTAAGATGCATTATAATTGAAACACGGAGGCTGTTACATGTCTATATTATAGACACCTTTTTGTGTCTATAATATAAGTGGCAGTAAATTTAGCTACACCGGCAGTAAATTTACAAGTAGGTAAGGAGTAAGGTTTAGGTATGATATTGGGTGGGAATTAGGTAGGGAGATAGATTCTAAAATCTATTTTTGTATGTAATCTTCTTTTTAATGGTAAGTATCTTTGAAAAATAAACAAAAAATTCAGCCTTTCACATTTAAATCACCCTTAATATGGCAGTCACCCTCACTCCTATGGCTGCATCTGTTTACTCTTTTGTGTGGTATGAAAGCCTCATGAACATTTCCATGCTACAATTCGTTGACAATATACAATGAACCATTCAATATAAGTACATGTTAAACCAAAAACTCCGTTTTTCGTTGAAGAAAGTATATGCATCTATGCTCACTAGCAGCCTAGCAGGATTGTTTAATATAGATTTCCCATGAAACAAAAGCAATGTTTTTACTCGTTGATGTTCAATCCTACTGTATCATTTGATGCTTTGGGTATTTCTAAGAATGAGCCACATCTTAGATCACATGTTGTCGTCAAGGTGTTAGTGATCTGCTGGATAGAGACAAAATAAGCAGGAACAATAGTAGAGAATTAAAGCGTGGAGTGATAACTGATAATCCGTATTTAAGAAGGGTAGTTTAGGAATTCTGTGAAAATTGCCTTGGCAAAGGTTTTATTTGCCTTGGCAAAATCAGCAACCTACCTATAAATGACATAAAAGTTCATAGTTGTAATAGTGGCCTAATGGTTGGGTGTATAAAGATTTTTTACCTTCTTATGTAAGTCAAGGGTTCAAGCCCACTCATTAACATTTTGCTTCTATTTTATTTCCCTCCTAATTTCAAAGTTTGTTTAAAATGGAATAAAAGTTTCTTCTTTGATTTTATTTTTGCTTTGTACAAGAAAAATTATAAATTCACCTTATTTATTTAACTATTATTATATTATTATTTTTGAAAGGATTCAATTATTATATAGTTTGTCTAATAAATCTCTAATTATCGTAAACTATTTATATAATTTGTCTTACATAATAATGTGACCTCTATAACATGGTTCGAATAGTCTACCGAATCCAATCTCTTTTGAAAGTTGTGGTTCGTTTTCTCTACATCAATATCCTAAAATAAATCATACTATTTATTGACACTTAATATGTTATAAACCCGTCTAATTTTAATATATAAAATTAAACGGGTTGAAAGTGCTCTCCATGTGGCTTAAAGTGGTCACTTTATCATTGTGTGAACAAAAAGTGATCACTTTAAGCCCAGTAATGACCATGTCGATCTAATTTTATCTTTTTATCTTAAAATTAGACCGTCCTTCTATAGATAATATGTGATTGACAGAATGGTGTTGTATAAAACCAATTTAAAATCAAAGTGAGTTATCACAAAGTAAGTTTATCAACGACACGTCAAAAATACAAACACAATTGATTAATTTTAGAACTATTTGAAGTTTAGGACAAGGGTCTTATCTATAACCATGGACAAGTCACACATCTTAAAGAAAAGGTCCTATATATAAATTATTAGAGTTACAAGAATATATATTATTCTAATTATATATATTTGCCTATGTTAGTTGTTGAGTAAGTGCATGTTCATCATACTTATTTTGAAGCTTGTAAGTAACTAAACTTCAAATCAATAAGAAAGATAAACTGAGAAAAAGGACATAAACTAAAAGCTTATTTTAGATCACACATAGTTATAATGAAATTGAAAGGATAAGATGTATTTATTTGAATATAGTGAAATCTACGTATGATGGGAGAATTGATATATCTCATGTAATTAAGTTGTACTAGTTTGTAATCTCATGCGAAGCAAGTGTTTTTTTTTTTTTAAAGAAAATCGTCTATTATAAATATGTATTAATGTAATTAAGTTGTACTAGGGTGATTATGTCAAAGAAAATCATATATCATAAAACAATAATTTAGTTAAAAATAGTTAAATCAAGGTGAAATAAATACAATCGAATTTGAGAGTGATGAAAAAAATGCAAATAGTTACTTTATAAAATTATAGACGTTAATACTCAATTGAATTTGAGATTGATCAATAATAGAAACGCAAATATGATATAAAAATCATAAAAGACAAAGAAATATAAAATTACTAACGAATCCACTTACTTTAAGCTTTTAGTCAACTTAGCCAATTATGATCATCTCAATTAATAAGCTAAAAATAAAAAATTATAAATAAGACTAAGGATATTATAAGATATAAGGAATTTATTTATATGTAATAAACATAAATGAATATACATATAAAAAGTCTACAAAGGTCGATAACTTAATTGTCAATATTCAAACAATTAATTATTATTGTATTATGAATATTACAATAGAAAATGTACCTTATGATTTTTCAAACAAACAAAATCATCAATAATATAGTCTAAAATCACCATTGTATTATGAATTTAACCGATTATGATTGTTTTTGTAAGCAAAAAGAAAATATTATTCAATGAATATAAATTGTAAACAAGAGTCAGGTATATTATAAGATATATAAAACTTATTTATATTTAAGAAAAATAAATGAATATACAAATAAAAAATGAAAAGGTGCCAAAAAACTTAGATAAGAAGCTAAAGTTCCCATAGTACAATAAATGTGAAAAAAATCTAGTATATGTATACCTTGATTCAAATTAGAGACCTACTTGAAACACAAATTGTTAATAACCAGATAAACACTCCAACTTATATGATTTTAATAAGAGGTTTATTGAAAATGAATAAGTGTCTTGACTAATATTGAACAATTTTTTTTGGTGACTTTTAGTGTTAGCCAATTATGACCATCTAATTTAATTAATAAGCTAAAAAAAAAAGGCCCACGAAAAATAATTTGTAAATAAGACTAAGGGATATTATAAGATATAAGGAACTTATTTATACGTAATCAGAATAAATGAATATACAACTAAAGAGTCTATAGAGGTCGATGACTTAATTATTAATATTAAAAAATAATTAATTATTCATTGTGTTATGAAAATTACATTGAACGGAAAATTCATGTGGTACCCCTGAACGTTGCCTTAATGCATGTGGTACCCCTACTTTTAACTTCACGC
>CAAKMY010044744.1:2810-18170 GCA_901111285.1 Corrigiola litoralis | reverse complement strand
TGTATTTTTAGCTCCTTGACCTTGACAGTTTTTGTGGACGGACTATAATAGAAAATTTGTCAATTTTTAGAGGACGGAGGGAGTATTATTCTAGTTTCATATAGATAAAAATGGTAGTATAAGGAAAATTCCTATAACAAAGGAGATTCAAAATCGTCCACTCACTATTAGAAAGTGATGAAAGAGTCACTTTTCTCTCACTAGGATTTCAATAATTTCATTTCATCTTTAATGGAGACGTTAAATATCAACCAAGCCCTAGTACTTAATCACAATTTTGAAGTGATAAAGGGTAAGTGGCCAATAGCTTGAGCTTGTCTTATAATAATTGTCAATTTGTGTTTGCCATCCTAAAGCAAAAAAAAAAAACCCAACAACTTTGCGTAGAACAACAAAGTAGACTCAAAGAGGACTTCTTTTGTTATTCTAAAATATACAAGTCTACAACCCTAGTCAAAAAAGAAGTTGAAATGGATGAATAAGATATCTACACAGGTTACACTTTATACTTTTGAAGTTTGAATTTCACACATCACACTTATATTTATTACAATAGAGTGTCAATATTTTGATCATCTCATTTTTTGTTTTCTCAAAATCTATATAAATCACGAATAAATTTTAAAAACATTGAAAGAACTCCGTCATGATTTATAATTTAGCTGATATGCGTAGAGATCAATGCATAGGAGGGTGACATACCTCAAATATCTCTGCTACATCATTGGAAACATTATCATCTAAGTCGAGGTTTATATTACCTTACTAGAGCTATAGGGTGCAGAAAAAAGAGATAGGCATGCAACACCTCAACGATAGAATAAGCATAACAAGTGAACAACGAAGCGAATTTGGTGTACCACGTGTATGTGTATATCGAACCTTAATATACAAACGATACTTTATTACAATGCATATTCCTAACCATTAAGGTCATGTTCTCTTAAACTAGAAAAATATTGTACTGAAAGTAACTACAAAACCATTCAATACAAATTAGATAGCTGAAACTTTTTAAAAGGAATTGAAAAGATCTGAAAGGAACTTAATGAACTAAGAAGATCTAAAAGAATCCAAAAAAAACTCGAGGGGACTCGAAAAAAATCGACAGGAATTGGAATTTATGTGAGGAGAACATATCCTTAGTAGATTTTTTGTGATTAAGGGACGATAGGCAAATGATCGAACTCCAAACATTTCATTTCAAGTCTACTCATTTAGACTTAAAAAGTTAAAAGCAACTTAATCTCAAAAAAAGCCACTTATAGATATTAGATCACATATCAATAGATTTTAAAATCTACAACCACTTAAGTGATAACAATAAATCGATCAAAAAAAAAAGTGATAACAATAAATAAAAAAATAACCACAGCAAGAATAAAAGCTAAAAACCACAGCAAAGAACATCACTAAAAGCAAGAAAACGCGGAATTTAACATCTCATAATCCAAGACATTCTGCAATCTTTGGCCCATCACCAATCCATGCATCTTTCCCTTTATCTTTTCCACCATCTTTAATAATTCCCTCATAATAACAATAATCTTCTTCTCCTAATAATAAATAATAATAATAATAATATCTAGTCAAAATAAACCCATTAATTTTGTTAAAGTTAGTTGTCACAGAAAACATGCTTTTTGTTACACTGACCCTTTTTCTGTTCTTGTTCCCTTCCTATCAACTAGCTAAACTAAAGTCTTCCCTTTGAATCTAAGCTAACACTTTCTTTTACACTTTTTTGTTCTTAAACTCTTTGGTTTTTACCCCCACTTTCCCACATTTTTCTCCCCACTAAATTTGGGTAGTTATTACTTTTCTGTTATATATTTTTTGCCACACTGACTACATTGGACTATGTGTCACACTTACATTTTTGTTACTTAGATTTCTTGGAAATAACATTTCTCCAAATTAGTGAAATAAATTCTCATTCTTTTTGTCTAAAGAATATATAATTTCTGGGATATTGCAAATTTTGGTTTGTTATGATTGGTTGAAAAGAAAGAACTGATTTTGTGTACTTGTAAAAGAGTTGCAGTTAGAAAAAGAGACAAAAAAAAAATGAGAGTTTTGACTTGGGTTGTGGTTCACTTTGCAATATTTGGACTGTTCAGTGTGACATGTGACTCATTTGTGTCTAATGAAGGTGTGTATGTGTGTTAGATCTTGATTTGTTGCATTTAATCTTGTTGGGTTGATCTTAGTTTCTTTAAAGTTGTTATCTTTTGTATCATTATAGTGTTGTTTATGGTAAAGTATTGATCTTTACGTATTATTAGAGTGTTGCTTATGGTAAAGTATTGATCTTTATGCGTTATCATTGTTCTGATTTACAAATGTGGTATTTTGGTGCCAGTTTGGGCTCTTACTGCATTCAAGGAAGCCATTTATGAAGACCCATATTTGGTTTTGTCTAATTGGAATGGTTTAGATCCAACTCCCTGTGATTGGTCTGGTGTTTCTTGTTCTGTGGCTAGAGATCATGTTGTTAAATTGTAAGTATATGATCTTTATTGATTATGTACATATATGTAGTGCAATGATGAGTAAACATGTTCATCTTGCAAGTAAAGTTAGTTTTTCATTCAAGGTTGATTATGTTTTACAGGAACATATCTGGGGTATCTTTGAAGGGATTTCTTGCTCCTGAACTGGGTTTGCTGACTAACTTGCAAGAACTGTATGTTATGCTTCACTGTTAATGTTCATTTGAGGTTTTGTGGTTATGCAAAGGTTAAGCTTAGTCTGATGAATTAGCTGTTCTGCAGAATTCTTCATGAGAATAGTTTGATTGGGACTATTCCTAAAGAAATTGGTTTGTTGAAGAATCTTAAGGTCTTGGATCTTGGAGCAAATCAGCTGACTGGGCTGATTCCTCGTGAGACGGGGAATATGACTAGCCTTGTGAAAATGTATGGAGACATCTGGTATCATTATGAGTTCCGTAGTTTTAGCTGTTGATCACAAATCGTTCAGTTAATTTTGCTCATTTTGTTACAGAGACCTTCAGTCCAATGGATTGGGTGGAGCTATACCTCATGAGCTTAGCCAGTTGATAAATCTTCAGGAGCTTCGCCTGGATAGAAATAAGCTCCAAGGAACTGTACCTGGTGTTGGCAATGCAGATATTCCGTCCAACGTACGCGGGATGTAAGTATCTTCTATGTACAACTTTTAGATTTTAGTTTCTCAAGTCTTCCCTATCATCTGACGGAATCCTTTGAATATCGAAATGGTGGAGTGAACTTTTATTATTGATACGAAATGATTCCAGATAGTCGTTCATGTAGGAAGTGGAATACTGTATAAAGCCTGTACTTAGCCATATGTTTGCCCTTCCGAGACGCCTGTGAGAAGATAGTGCTGGTAGTGTGAGCATATGTTCAATTACTTTACTGCCTATCTTTCTGATCTTCACCCTTTCCGGGTCCCGGACTCTGTTGAGTGTTGCCAAGGGAAGGGGTGGGTGAAGGAGGAAGAAGGAAAATCCTTTAAAAGACTACTGTAGGGTTTATATTGGCCTAGTGAGTGTTCATAATCTCCCTATAAAATGGAAAGCAGCTTACTATGCTTGCTGTTTAGTAGATAATGCCTTATAATTTTAGCCAATACAAGTATATCAGTCTCAAACTTTATTTTCTTGAATTTGGACATTTACTATTACCTTTTTTTGTCACCGATTCCTGGAAAAAAAATCTGAATGCATTATAATAGTCATGTCCACAAACATATCAAAACATTATTTGAGTTTTGAATGGATCTGGTTTAGCGATTACTACCCATTTCTCGCAGATTGTGTTATATTTTTTCCATATTTTCTTTTTTCACCCGTACCCACCTGTTAATTATAGATTGAGACAGACTACAGAATGCTCTATTACATGTTATTATCAGCAGCATCTTTTGACACATTATGACGAGTACATTGATATCGATTCAACTCCTGATGTGAAGTATCCCCTGCCAGTAATCCTCTTGAAAAGTGAGAAAGAGTTAGAAAGTGAGAAAGAGAGAGAGGAAGTAAGAGAGAGAGAGGAAGTAAGAGAGAGAAAGAAAGAGAGAGAGAGAGAGAGAGAGAGAAGAAAGGAGTGTCCTCTGCCAGAATGTATTTTGTCCTTATACAAACCGCCACATAGATTTATCCGAATGGCCTAAATAAAGAATAATTCATGACTCTTGCACTGCTTTTCGGATTTTCAGGTTCGCGTCAAATGGGAATGCTACAGGCTTTTGTCGCTTATCTCAGTTGAAGGTTGCTGATTTCTCATACAACTTTTTTATTGGGAGCATCCCAAAATGTTTGCAATATCTGCCGAGGTAGTGTACAAATAACTTTCCTTCAAGCTTCTCCTTGCCTCCTGGTACTTCACTTCTTTGTGAAATGAAGTGAGTTCAATTTGTTTTCCATCTTCTGTAGGACAAGCTTTCAAGGGAACTGCCTTCAGGACAAGGATGCCAAACAGCGTTCAGGTGCACAATGTGGTATGTATGAGTATGACTTGAATTGGAAATCTTCTTTTTTACTTTGTTTTGAGTTCTTCGAGCGTAAGAGTAGACCTTTGAAGTAGGAGCATTAAGAATATAATATGAAAGACAGCCTATCTTAATTTGGAATTAATCATCTATTGGATGTAATGCTTGTAAATTTGAGAACTCACAGGATGGCTGCAACCTGCTAACTATTTGGATATTTTGGTTGTTATGATCTTGAGTATCTCAATTTGAGAAGTCATCATTTCTTTGTTGCTCCTTTCAGGAGCAGCTGTACCTGCCAAAACCCATCCAAATCCTAGTGGTAGCGCAAAGCATAAGCCTACAGAAACTGGAGCCAAGCACCAAAAATCATCAAAACCATCATGGCTTTTAGTTCTAGAAATAGTGACTGGAACCATGGTGGGTGTTCTCTTTCTTACTGCCCTGTTAACTGCGTTTAAAAGATGCAACAACAAATCGTCTGTGATCATCCCTTGGAAAAAATCGGGAAGTGACAAGGATCGCTCGGCAGTATGTATAGGTAAAAAAATCTCTGTACCAAGTGTAAAACAAGAGAACCAAAAAGTGCGTCCAGAATTTGCTAACCACGCAATCCTTATCAAACAGATTCCGAGATGTTAAAAGATATAGCGAGACTCAACAGGCAGGAGCTTGAAGTAGCATGTGAAGATTTTAGTAACATCCTTGGATCCTCCTCTGATAGCTTGATTTACAAAGGCACCATGAGAGGCGGATCTGAGATTGCAGTGATATCCTTTTGCATTAAAGAAGAGCAGTGGACTGGCTATCATGAGCTTTATTTTCAAAGAGAGGTACTGCTGTACGCCCTTTCCTTGGGCTCTGCCTTATTAAAGTTCTGCAACTTCAACTCTGGTTAAATGGAGATCCCCTTGTCTTATCCTTCTCAGGTCGTTGATCTAGCAAGGTTGAATCATGAAAATACTGCAAAACTGTTGGGCTATTGTCGAGAGACTCCTCCTTTTACAAGAATGCTAGTTTTCGAATATGCATCGAATGGAACTTTATACGAGCATCTGCATTGTAAGTAAAATTACATCTCTTATTGTACCTGCCCTGCTAAATTTGCATTCGCTGAAAGTGGCAGAAATTGCAGCTATGTTTGCAGATGGAGAAGCCTGCCAGCTGTCTTGGATGCGGCGTATGAAAATTATAGTTGGTATTGCCCGTGGATTGAGATATCTCCAAACAGAACTTGACCCTCCATTTACCATGTCCGAGCTGAATTCTAACGCTGTATATCTTACTGAAGATTTTTCACCCAAGGTAGAAATTTAATATTAGTCATTGCTTTTCTTGCCTATGGTGACCTTTTCTGATGAGCGTTGGTTCTGGATGTAATGTACATGTTAAACCTGATGACACTTCGTATTAATATTGAATTTTTCTAGGTTGGTAATTATATGATTATTTATCCAATGATCATGGAGCCTTTATTACCTTTTCTTGCAGCTAATAGATTTTGAAAGCTGGAAGACTATTCTGGCAAGATCAGAAAAAAATTCATGTGCCATAGATAGCAACGGTGCTATCTGTGTTCTGCCAAATTCTATTGAGGCACGTCATTTGGACATTAAGGGCAACGTATATGCATTTGGAGTACTGCTACTGGAGATAGTCAGTGGCAAGCCACCGTTCTGCAAAGACACAGGGAGTCTAGTAGAGTGGGTATGTCACCATTTTGGTTCTCCCAGTGTCTTTAAGTTATACAGGCGTACTAGTCAGTAGACTCCTCTAATGTGCTTGTACAGGCGTACTGAATGGCAGTTAACTTGTTTCAGGCTAAAGAGTATATTGAGGGGCCGGAGGTGGTAATGTCCAGTATGGTTGACTCACAATTGAAGCATTTTGAATACGGGGACCTTAAAGCTGTTTGTGAGGCAGCTAGTCTTTGCCTTGTTCCTGATCCTCTCAAGCGGCCATCGATCAACGACGTGTGCACTTTGCTGGAGAGTCGCATTGATTTCTCTATGTCAGCTGAGCTCAGATCATCTTCTTTGGCGTGGGCAGAACTGGCCCTTTCAACATGATAAATGAAGCTAACATACTGTAAAGCAAGTATAGTGATCATACCTTTCTCTCTTTGTTTTTTGGCCCCTTCTTTCCTCATTGGGTTGAAGTATGTAAAGGTTTTTTACTAACCGCGTAGGAAATATATTAGAAAGTTTTAACAGATGCCACTAGTGCTCCTCATTGTACATCAAAAATGTCGTTGCAAGTATCAGTAAATAAAGCTCATCATCTTACACCTCAATATTCTACTGATTTCTGTATCCTTGTTCCATGTGCATCAATCATTGTCATTGCATTTGACAAATTTTGCCCTTTTTCCTCTTCAGACGATATCTTAGAGAATCTCCTTAATAGAGGATGAGAATGGCCACCGCCTACCGCCAACTGTAATTGTATTTGACAAATTTGGCCAACTGTCATTTCGTATCAGAAATAGTACGTAGTACTAGCTAACTAACATGGTAATAAAAATTTAATAGCAAAATGGCTACCGCCATCATAAAAATCTCCTTACTAGAATTTGAGATGTGGCAATATGATAGTACGAAGTAGTAACGAAGGACATACACCAATGTCTACCGCCATCATAAGTATTCCCTTACTAGAAATTGAGAGGTGGCAATATGATACGGAGTAGTAATGAAGGACATACACCACTGGTGTTTTTCAATCACAACCTGAGCATGTGCTACTGAGTAGTGAGAGTAGAAATTGTAAGATAAAACCTATGATTGTCACTGAAAATGCATTGCCACCAACATTCTATTGGACATCTCATGTCCTATTATAGGATTACACCCTATTTTATAGACGACCCCCCTTGTCAATTATAAATGCTCCAGAAAGAGTTGTGATACAGCTTTCGTTGTGAATGGAGTCTTCATCCCACTCGCATGACGTGGCAGCTGTAAAAAGACTAAAAAATCCCATTTGCTTTTTTATTTACAAAATGACCCTTACTCCTTCTCAACCCATACCACTCCAAAAGGCAGACACAACAACCATCAGCTAGACCACCCACCCAACACACCGACCACCACCACCAGTCCACCACTGCCCCTAGAAGCTCACCACCTACCCAACTAGCACCACCATCTCCGTCCTGACCCCATACCCCTCTACAAACGCTGCAGCCGCGAACCATCAGCACCATCCACCACAATAACCACCACTTGACACCTCTTCACTCCACGCCTCACCACCAAGACAACAAAATCACCACCCAAATGTCGCAGCCACGGACACCACCGGTCCACCATCCACCTCGCACAACCCATTATCTCAACAAATATACTGTCAATGGTGCACAATCATACTTTTATTTTTGCACTTATATATCAAGAGTGTACTTGATATTATTAGTTGAAGAAAACTATATCATCAGTGGTGACCTTTATACTATCAATGATGCACATATATATTGTCAACAGTGTCATCTATACTATCAAGAGTGTCATTATACTGTCAAGAAGTGCTTTTTGTTGATTTTAAAATTTAAAGAAAGGACGGTGGTTTTTGTTGGTGGTGGTGGTTGGTATTGATAGTGGCCTCGTCGGAGGAAGGTGAGGTGGTGGGATAAGTGGTGGAGGACGATAGAGGGATAGAGGAGGTGGGTCTAGGATGGTGGTTGTCGGGTGGTGTATTGGTGGTCAGTGTGTATTGGTGTGGAATGATGAAAGGTCAAAAGAAAAAGAAAAAAAAGGAAAGGAGCACCCGTGCAGTGCACGGTATGTGCGAATGGGTTGGGAGCCCACTCATTACGATGATTTTATCATTACTCCTCCACAAATTAGTCCACAGGTGAAATTTACGAGTGGATAGTGGTCTGCCCAGGTTTTTTTTTTTTTTTTTTTTTTTTTGAACTTCCATCAAGACATTAATACTTCCTCTCCACCGTAAAAATCTCTCAGAAAACAAGACTTTAAAATTAACAGTAATTAGAACCAAAGCCAACATTTCTAGAAGATATCCAAAAAGTTCTCAGGTCGTCTCACTAAACAAATTCCAATTTAGGTACAATAAACAGGGAATATGAATAGAATAAATCCATGAACCATGACATACAAAATCAATACTTAGATATCTAACAAAAATTCCAGGCTAAACTGCCTTAATGCTTCGCACGAGAGTAATGATTGTCATTAGGATTTCTTTTCCCACTGAAGACTGCCAATGCTTGTCTCACAGGAGGCTTAGTGGAAGATTTCTTATCAGTGTGGCTACCAAAGATGCTGTCGGGCGTAAAGAAATCATCATCCTCCTAAACATTAACATCAATTACACCAGTAAATACATTTGCAGACTACAAAATACAAGAAACGAGCGGGAATGGAGCTACTTTACCATATTCTGATGCAATTATGTTAAATTGTTAATACAATGACAAACCTTGTTGGATTTTTTCTTTGTTTTGGGGTGAAGGTACTTCTTCGGGACCTGATCTTCACGTAAAATGGGATTCTTGGACATAGCATCTCTTCCTCCTTGAGGCATTGGTAATGAAAACTGCATGAGATCACTGAGTTAGTAGTGAGATAGAAAATTACAAGGAACCCGTGGCAATTGCAGACGGCAATATCTTAACAACAGAATTTGCTTCCTAAAACTCGAAAATTTTGTAAATTAATAATAGATGATGTCGTTCTTGAAGTGTTAAAATGTATAAAGTCCATACCAGCCAAAAGTTTTTGAAGTTTAAACTATATTTCTCAATAACAAAATCAGAAGTGACCATTGCGTATTGCCAGCGATGTGGGTTAAAGGACTAGCCTGGCGCATCTCTTTCCTCATAAAAACGTGAGATATAAAAGGGGTGCACTGTCAATTCTAATGCATTGTTAGGGACCGGAGGGGGGGAGGGGGGGAGGGGGATGAAATTGAGGAGTCCATTCTCCTATGTTTCAATATAAGGTTGGGGAAATCCGATTTCAAACCCTTTTTGATAAACCAGGTCCTCTTAAATAGGGAGGGAAAATGGAAAGGCACTCCTCCCTCCCCTCCCTGTCCTCCTTCCCTTTGTTTTCTCCCTCCCCTTAGCACAAAATTAAGCACTACCCAATGGCGCAATTTGCTTCCGTAAGAGCTCAGCGCCTAAGGGAGGTGAGGTGATCCATCACCAGTTCAAAATTAAACTCTTAGCAGCATAGGACAACCTCCCTTAATAGTTAATAACGCAACTGAGCTACCCAATCAATTACAACACTTCCATAGTTCCATCAATAAACAATCTTGTACCAGGTGTTAAAAAGAAAAAGAAAATGCTGAACAGAAGCATCATCTTCAGTTATGAGGCGTTGTCATCCAGGCAACAGACCATCAAACCATTGCTTAATGGTCACAGAAATCACTAGCAACAAATGCTTACATCATCACTGCCACAACAGAGACACGAGAACTGGACACAACAGAGAGACGAGAAAAAAAGAACAGAAATTTACCTTTGTGCCTCGTAATGAAATCCGAGGCTTACGAGCTGCTAGCACAACCCCATTCTCACCAACTGTAACAGCCACCTTTCTTAAGGTACCACCATTGCCACATTTCGGACAAAAGATCCGACCAATTTCAGCAGTTACGTGTTGGCAAGCATGACATTTCAGTACCCACCTATAAACATGAACAAGTTCAAATTGAGGAAATCTGACAGTCAAGATTCATAAGGATTGACGATATCTTAGGCAGAATTAAATCCGCGACAAACAAATCCTTCACAAAGTCAACAAGCGTACAGGAACATTTCATCTATCTCTGTCAAGTGTTGTTACTCGAACTTAACAGGATTCACAAAGTTCTATGCATAGAACATTAAAATACCAGAAGCCCTACTCCAGAAAAAAAAAATGTGTGTACTCTTACCTGTGTAACTCGCGTATCTGCATCCCACCAGGGGCCAGTAAACGTAGACCCATCTGCAGGATGACATTTTGCATCGCGTAGTCTCCAGTGATACAAGCAACACTTGAATCAGATAGAGATCTCAGCTTCCAGCTCTGTTCACTTTTATCATCCTCCGCATAAGAAGTATCAACACTTACATTATCTAAATGATTTACTACTTCATCATCCAGTCTATCCTCATGTCCTTCATCCCCTGAATGTGGAGCATCAGAACTGACATCAACCAGTCCAACTTCCACATGGGAATCTATTACATCGTCTTGTTGTCCGTGAGACCCCACAGTATCTTCCTCAAGTCTCATCTGTTCAAGAATCAATGAAATATCCTCACTTCCATTTGTCCCATCAATGTTCGTTTTCTCCTCATCAGAAAGATGCTTTTCCTCAGCAGCCTGACCATCACACTCAGACTCCATGATAGTTTCCCCTTCGGCATTCCCATTGACATCTTGCTGATCAACGTCTTTCAAGGAAGCTTCATATAATTCACGACGAGCTTTTCTCCTAAGAAACCTTCTTTTAGTGCTTCGACTGACAGCGGGGCGCCAATCACCAGCATCATCATCACACTGTCCTTGGGATGCATCAATTCCATCTGCCACCATCTTTTTCCCTTCAATATTTACCTCTCTCTTTTTGGGCAAATATTTCCGGTGTCTCCTAGGAGTATCACCAGCATCATTATGATCCAGTATATGACCATCACTACCATTTCCAACAGAACCATCTTGCAAACTCAGACGATCATCAGCAAGGGTATTCAAGTTCAAATCCTTCAAAGGAAGAATTCTTGAATGAGAGTTAGAACCATTCTCTGCTATGGCTTCAAGCGCCTCCCATTCCTCGAGGTTGGGAACGTTGTCACCCCAACCTGGCAAATCCTTCTCAGGCAACCTTCTAACATTCATGACATGGACAGGAGGAGGGCAGTCTCTAAGATGAGCAGTACCATGAAACTGAGCCTCCAATGTGTAGGTAAGCGCAATCAGCTTAATATCAACATCAGAAAGAGTCTGCAAATCACCCGTTGCCCTAGCAAAGCTGATAACTGTCAACATAAACACGTGTCAAATTCGTCAATAACAAACGGAAACATAAAACATAAAACAAGATACCACCTCAAACTAACCCAATCACAGTTAAATAAAAAAAAAAAACATAAAACATAAAACATAAAACTAACAAGAACAAAAAAAAAAAAAAAAAAAAGAAAACCTTTCTTGAGGGATTCAGGGGAAGGCTCCAAGGTACCAACAGTAAAGGGCAAGATAGACAAACGGTGGCGAGAAGTGGGGTCACGGATTTCACTAAGAACTTGGGAAACAGACACGAATCTGTGAGCAAAGGAGGAGAGTCTCTCTCCTCCCTGGATGATGGCATTGGCGTCGACAACAGCCAGTGCGATGCCCTTTGGTGAGTTGCATGATTCCAGGAGCTGCTTTGAGGAGGTGGTGCTTGGGGGGGTGGTTGTGGGTGGGTGAGGTGGGGTTTGCTTTACTATGCTGGACCAACATGATGATGATGCTGCTGGTGGTTGTGGTGGTTGTGGTGGTGGTGGTGGTGGTGGTGGGGTTTGCTCCATTGTTGAGAGTATGAGGAGGTGGGAAGAGAGGGGTGATGATGATAAACCCTAGTGGGAGTGGGAGTAGGAGTTAGGTTAGTTGGTGGTTTTGGGAGAGAGGGAAATGAAAATGATTGTACGACGTCGTATTACTATTTTATGTTTTTTTTTTTTTGTTAATTTTTCGAAAAAATTAACGTCAATAATCCAAACATTTTATGGTGTTTGTAAATTTTTAATAATCCCAACTTTCCACAACTCTAAAATATTGTCTTCGTCCCAATAAAGATAGCATTATTTGTTTTTTCACACGCATCGAAGTGTTACTTTGACCATTAATGACCTATAAAATAAAATAGATAAAAAATTAAAATTAAAGTTTTTAGATTCGTTGTTTTTATTAGCTTTGGGATTGAATGGGCTGAATCTGTGATTTGCTTGGAAAATGTTTGTTTTCCATCCGACCCTCCCTTACAATGCTTGTTGCGAGAGCTCTTTTGTGGGCAATGAGGTAATGGTGTTGTAGTTGTTTGTGAGGATGGAGTACTTTATAAACCTAAACATACTTCTTGTGCGCTCGGTTCAAGTTTTTATATGAAATTTAGGCCTTCAAATTTTCCATAAGACAAGCATAAGATAGTTTTCATGCAAAATGCAAAGAAATACTTGTCTATCGCTAATGGACCATAATAATCGGGGTAGGGGTTTGACTCGTTAAGGTTTTGACTTTTGAGTAGAGTTCAAACAAGTCAAGTTTCGGTCGAGTAGAGTTTATCACTTTTTATGAGCTGGCTTAGCTCATTATAAGGCTATAGTAAATGTTCATATTTGATCTGTACCCTTGCAAAAGGAATAGATAGTTGAGGGATGTGGGAGAAGCAAATGACCCATGGGCCATGCCCAAACCCCGAAACAAGTACTTAGTACTCCAATCTATCCAAAAAGGAAAGATAAAAATAAAAATTTTCCCTGTTGTCTCCCCCCCCAGGCCCCCACACTGTACTTAGTTTACGTTGTGGTCTGTGGACTGTGGATCCAATAAGGCTACTAGCTAGAAGGCCAGAAGAATTCATAATAATCCGTCCACAACCAAAAGCCAATGAAACCTGATGTAGGCCCCAAAAGGATGGCCTAACCCACAGGCTACAGCCTTACATCCAAAAGTTTTAAGTCTTTGGAATAAAGAAACCACAAATAACCTGATCTCGACCAAGATGAGTATTGCTTGCTATTCACCTCAAGTCACTTTGATCTGTTCCTTTCCGCACAACTTCTGACACTCACCTTGTGCCCTTCACTTGATGAGCCCATCTTATCTTTTCTCCTTGGGGCCCAATTAAGAGGATGTGTCATATTCACACCACGAGTGAAAACGAAGGCTTACTTATGATGCAACATTGGTAATGGTACTTGATGCTCATTATGGCAAGTCAAGCAAGCACATAAGATTAAGAGGGTTGTGCAATAATGATGTATTTTCGCTTGCATCAGTCAGTGTGTATGTGTGCTGAGCAGCTAAGCGTTTTGAATGCTTCACATGGACAAAAGCAAGCTAGAGGACATCTTATTTTACGATGGTCCTTTTCACATGGAGGTGCATGACTACAGGGAAAGTTTAATTGGAGGTTGCCTTTGCACATGCAGAGGCATATGTACCCTGCTGTAAGGCTGTAATTCTACTCGGGATTGATTGCCACTCAGAATACTAGATCTTCATAGTCAGTCCTTGACCATAATATGGTTGAAACACTTGCTTATCTTGAGACTATCGCTAATCACCATGCCATAGAGTATGTATAATTGGGTTATGTACTAAACTTTTTCGGTTTCTAAGTGATGTCAGCTGGTATGTGCCGTATGATCATACCCAAAACTTGACTTCATCTAAATATGAATAAGATGATAATATTGATTGTCAAAGCAAAAATGTACTACGTATCTCCAAATGCTCACCTACTAACCTATCAAACTACTACGGAGTAGTTAGTTATTTAGATTGGGTCAATTTAAATTTGAAATCTGGTTTATAATTACAAATTGATTAGTATTTTGCAACAAATAAAGTAATTTCGATCACTATAATTCAAGTAAATTTGGATGAAGCCATATATAGGTCCTGTCAATCCAGATCCCAATCACTTGAAACTTGTTCATCTCCAAATCTTGGGGTCAATTTCCAGTTAATTCATATTTCAAGTACTTATAAAATTCGCCCCAAAAAAACCTCAGTTGTTTGAAACACAGTGTGACCAGTAGCAGGGTTATACTGTAGTGTGAAACAGTCATCGCATAAAAAAAATAAAATAAAAAAAATAGTGTGAAATTCACAGTCAAGTGGCAGTTACTACTCTCATTGACTCCACTGTGCTCCTTCATGTGACTACAAACCTTTCCTTACCATACACCCCTCCGCACCCAATCCCACCAATAGGAATCTTCTGTTCCAAAAGTGTGTCTCATCTCCTGTCCCATATCTTTTTTATGTGCCACATCCATCAACTCCACACACACCACTAGATGATGTGATTTTGGCTTGCATAAGTAGTTGATGTGTTAACAATCTAAACCTATGCGACAGACCCAACCCCCAAAACCCACAAAAATAATTCAAAATTCAATTTCCCCTCCCTCACCCCACTCCCCCTATATAACCCCCCCCCCACTCCCTCACTCAACTGCCATTACATTTCATACCCCCTAACCAAAGTTTCCATAATTCCGTATCAATACCCAGAATGAGGGAAATCCTGCACATCCAAGGGGGGCAATGCGGGAACCAAATCGGGGCCAAGTTCTGGGAAGTGGTCTGCGCGGAGCACGGGATAGACCAAACGGGTCGCTACAACGGGGAATCCGACCTCCAACTGGAGCGGGTCAACGTCTACTACAACGAGGCCACCTGCGGGCGCTTCGTGCCCCGGGCGGTCCTCATGGACCTGGAGCCCGGCACCATGGACTCTGTCCGCTCCGGCCCGTATGGCCAGATATTCCGACCCGATAACTTCGTCTTCGGCCAGTCCGGGGCGGGGAATAACTGGGCCAAGGGCCATTACACTGAGGGCGCTGAGCTTATTGACTCTGTGCTTGATGTTGTTAGGAAAGAGGCTGAGAATTGTGACTGCCTTCAGGGTATACATTATACTATCTTATATTGTGTTGTTGTTTTTGTTTTTTGGTCTCAAATGTGCCCACAAAGTCGCTCATAACAATCGAACCCCCGACCTCATGATTGGTTATCAAAGCTCTAACCACTTCAGTACTACTCCCTCTGTTTTCATATGATGTTCCTCTTTTGACTTTCGGCACTATTCATAAGTAGAGATTGATTTGTGGGATCTTGTTTGATTTGTCTTGATGAGTAGATTAAGAAT
>CAAKMY010044731.1:0-10323 GCA_901111285.1 Corrigiola litoralis | reverse complement strand
GGAAATGAGTGGATCAGAGATAGTACTTATTATAGTCATCATTTATTGAGTAGTGATGTGGCGTCCATGTCATTGCCAACGTGGCGAGCTCTTGTAACTGCAACGCCTTTTAATAGTATTAGTATAGATAGATAGATAGATAGATGACCAAGATTAGCTAGCCATCCAATTAGTCGTTCGATCTATTGCCTTGTTTCACAATGTGTGAAACACCTACTTAATAGGCCGACATTGTGAACTTCTTTGTCATGATTGGGAGGAAGTATGCCATGGGCAAAAAAACTACTTTTTTTAGAGCTGGAATCGCAATAAGGTTGTCGCCCTCTATGTAAATGTTGGAAAAATCCATTGTTATACTTTTTGAAGGTTGTTGTGAATCCTTGTAGCTTTAGCTACTAAAGCAGAGGAGTCGCCAAATTTGGATGTACAGGCAACTACAAAAGAGCAAAAGGAATCTATGATGATTAAGGCTGCAATGGCTTTGTTGTCCTTCAAAATATTGACAGTGTGGCAGGTAAAGATTCGAGTATATGGGTGATCGGTCTCAAGACGAGCTTGCTATTATTTAAATTGAAAGTTTTTCTTAAGGAATACCTCATGGGTATTAGAATGCGTGTCTCTAACTATTTTGTATTCCTATTGGTCCGTATACTCCAAAGTAACATAACCAATCGAAAAATGTCTATATTACTAACATGTATATTGACAAGTGTAATAAAAGCAAATAAGATACTTGCAAACTGTTCTTTTTATAAAAATCATTACTTCTCATATGCTACACTACTCCCTCTAGATAGTTTACGTTTGATTTGAAATTCTCTCATATATTCAAACCAAATGTAAACTACGAAGTACCTAGTAAAACGGATGGACTACATTTTAATCCTATAATAGGGCAAAATTGTGATTTTCACTTACAAATAAAAGACAATCCAATAAAATGATATCATGAATGAGGGGTAGTCAAGTAATTTTCTTATTGGAATGAAAACCCAACAAGGCCTATGGTACAAGACTACAAAGATTTACACAAGTACAGTATAGTTGGTGAGTGAACAAGTCACCTGACCATAAACAGCAACAAACAACAAACAATCATCACCTCAAACTCAAACCTTTGCTCCCTCCACTTCACTTCATCTTCTCCTTCAATGGAAACAAGAATCTTTAGCTACAAAAGAATCTTTCTCTTCCTCTTCATCACTACCATATCACATGCATCATCATCATCATCATCATCATCATCATCATCATCTGAAATAATATCAAGGTTCCAAGAATACCTTAGAATAAACACTGCACAACCAAAACCCAACTACTATGAAGCAGCAGACTTTATCCTAGCCCAAGCTAAATCTTTATCCCTTGAATCCCAAGTAATTGAATTTGTAAAGAACAAGCCTTTAATATTGCTCAAATGGGTTGGAAAAGACCCTGAATTGCCATCAGTAATGCTTAACTCTCACACTGATGTTGTTCCTGTGGAAACACACAAGTGGGCCCACCCTCCTTTTGATGCCCAACTTGATTCTCATGGCAATATTTATGCTAGAGGCTCTCAGGTGATCACCTTTTTACCAAGTTGTTAATTTTTCTTTTTATGTTCTTCTTTCATTTTTGTTTTTGATGATCATGAAGGCTTGTATGAATTAGACCGTCTTAAAGTGTTCGCTTTTTGGCTTCGAGTGGTCACTATTTTGTTACTATAGTGTTAATAAAAATGACCACTTTAATAATTTGTGTTGATGGAGTGGTTAAGTTTTACTAGTATATGGGCATTTATATTTTCTTTTTCTTTGTTGTTGTAGTAGTAGTAATGATATTGTATCGAATTTGTGGATAGACTGTGTATTTTTTTTTTATCATGATTGAAATGATACAAGAGGCCTTATATTGGGGTGTGTGGTGAATGATTTGGATTAGAAATAATATTTTTGCAACCTATTATTGTGAAGAGTATATGGATTGAAATGGTGGGATGTGGAGTTAAGTTAGAGTAAGAAATGGTGTGTCTTTTATAGAAGGGAAGTTGAGGATAAAGCCATAAAGCAACTAGAAAATCGAACAATCAGTCTTGGGAGAGACCGTCTACTTTTATTATATAAGAAGACGGAGCCCATGCTGTCCCAACAAAGATAATATAACTCTGATTTGAATTGGGCTTGAAGGGGGGTTGGGACAATTTAGCTTACAAAGAGCTTGTCTACTTTCTCTTTTAAGAATTTGTGAAACTCGAAAGTGATGTCCCCTTGATTTGTTGAATTTATGTTTAATTTGATTTGGATTTTCATTTACTTTTTGAACCATATGGTTTCTGAAGAGGCTGTGCTAGGCAGGTACTTCATAGAATCCCATCTTCCAGCTGTGGAGAGGTCATAGGCGTCTCAGCTTGTTCTAACTTCTAGCATCCATGTGATGTTACGAACATATGCTGTTCTTGTTGTGCATGCATCAATGTTGTCTTGGTTTATCTGATTTTCGTAGATGCTCATGAACAATGATGCAATGTGTGTAGGATATGAAATGTGTGGGTTTGCAATACTTGGAAGCTATTCGGAAGCTGAAGGATTCAGGTTTTGAGCCCCTTCGTACTATATACTTGTCCTTTGTTCCAGATGAAGAGATTGGAGGACATGATGGGGCTGAGAAGTTTGCTGTGTCTGATGTGTTTGAAAAAATGAATGTGGCTATCGTGCTGGATGAGGGACTTGCTTCACCAGGAGAGAAGTATCGTCCGTTTTATGCGGAGAGGTCACCGATGTGGTTGGTGATCAAGGCTACAGGGGCTCCTGGGCATGGGGCAAAATTATATGACAATACGGCCATGGAAAATTTATTGAAGAGTATTGAGAGTATTAGGAGATTTCGAGCATCGCAATTTGATATGATAAAGGCTGGCTTGAAAGCTGAGGGGGAGGTGGTTTCAGTAAATATGGCGTTTCTGAAAGCTGGCACACGGACTCCTACTGTAAGTCTATGCATTGAATTCCTGCATGCACTATATAGAAGAAACTTGAATGTTGTTAGAAAGTTTAGTGCGGCCTGAACATGATTAGGAACTTCAATCTTGAAGGTATTTCTATCATCTGATTGGAACCAAGAGGTTACACACTTAAACTTCCTGTTATGTACACTAAAGAAGTGGCTTCTAGTTCCTAGCAAGATTGTCTGTTACAACTGACGCCCAATACTCAGGAATAACTACATTTGAGCATCAAATTTGTTAGAAAGGGATAGTTTGGATGCTCATTTGTTTTCTTCTCGTATAAAAAGGGTGCTATTTGACACTTAAGATAACCTTAGCTTATAGCTACAATATAATTGCAAAATAATTATTATAGCTTTGTGTCAAAATGGTATGATAAGGATAAATTATGTAATGTTCCTATGGTCCAGTTTTAATGTGATGACCTTCTTTCTGTCCGTCAGGGTTTTGTGATGAATTTGCAACCTTCTGAAGCTGAAGCAGGTTTTGACATCAGGGTTCCACCAACTGCTGATCAAGAAGCAATTGAAAGACGCATCGCTGAGGAGTGGGCCCCAGTATCACGCAACATGACATTCGAGGTAGGAGTTCTTTGCGTAAAGTACTCTTCTCTACTGGCTTATACATGACAATCAAGAAACATCCTTGGCTATTATTATCTTTTTGCATTAGTATATTGTCACCTATGAACAATATTTGCAGTAGCTGCACTAGTTTCGTCCTTAATGAATTGAGGAAGCTGGCCATCCAGAGTAGGGAACTAAGCTGGCAAAATCTGGACATTGGAATGTTAATTGTTGAAAAATTTGTGGATATAGTGTTGCTGTAGACCTGTAAATTTTCGGAGGTAGTTTTCTACCAACGATGGAGACTGGCAGTTGTCTGGCCATTTCCTTTTCTGAGTTTTGACTGAAAAGTGTTAAGTGCTACTTCAATTTGTGCAAAGTTTTTAGTGTCCCTGAAAATATGCTCTGTTGTGATTTAACTGGGAGCAATTTCTCGGAATATGCATATTGAGGTTTTAGATTCATTTACACGTTTTAGCAATGTCAGTTTCATAATTGTCGTTGACATCAACTCTTCTTTCTTCTTGTTCACTGTTTCTTTTATTCCATTGGTTGCGCCCTTCTGCCACTTGCTTGACCAATAAAATAAAATACATTTCTCTCTTAATATTACAATCACAGTAGAAAAGAAAAAGATACTGTACATCTTTGTTGACATTTTATTATCTTTATAAACGAATGTGTACTGTTAGCTTCAGGCATAATTTGCAACAAATGTTGTAGTCTGGATATAATAGTTTCATAATTACATTTCTCTGCGACTCTGCTTAGTCTGCTTTTCTTCTGCATTTTTTTTCCTCTGTTCAATTTCTTGCGGTGCTTGCTGTCTTGTGAATATTTCGGATGTTCTAAGCCACTTGACGCTTACCTCCCTCCCCTCTCTTATGTCTTTCTTGAAATCTTGCTTTCTTGTCCCGGCCGATTGAGCTTTTCCATTCTCTGCTATTTCTGTTGAGTAATATAATTGTGGCATGGGCAGTTTAAGCAGAAGGGTTCTGTACTTGACAAATTTGGTAAGCCACTTCTCACTGCTGCTGGCAGTTCAAACCCTTGGTGGGTCCTCTTAGAAGAAGCCGTTCAGAGTGCTGGAGGAAAACTTGATAAGCCAGAAATTTTCCCTGCCTCAACAGATGCCCGTTACTTTAGGCTACTTGGCCTGCCAGCTATAGGATTTTCTCCCATGGCAAATACTCCAGTCTTGCTGCATGACCACAATGAGGTATTCCTACTTAGTAGTCTACTAATCTGTATATTTTTATTGTTTCTCTCCTGTATACGCACTCATGTTGACATTTTTCTGTCTAGTTCTTAGCTTGATAAGAAAGTTATGTAAAACTGGAATCATCCCATGTCAATATTCTGAATTCTATCTATCCTCGTCAGGTGATTGTAATATTAAGAGTCTCTGCAACTTTTTTTGCTAAAACCTGAAATTCTGATTAAGTTCAATTTCCCTCTTCACCTTTTTCTGTAGGTAATTAGGATGCTCTCCCCACTAGTCTTTATCAAAGGCCTAGGCACAATATACCCTGCTTTCCTTATTAATCACTCCCTTCCCCCTTCATATAGGGTTCATGGAAGATAAAGTGGAGATACATACGGTCTACCATATTCTTAGTTTATCTTTTCTGATGTACCCAAATGATAGTTGGATGCATGACATGCACTAGTTATTCAATTTGTCTCATTGCATTCATGATTTAGTTGTCGATACACCAGAAGTAGAAGCCTGCTCTTTCTTCTTGCTGCCCATCCCCTTGCAGAAATCACGGCAACCAGCAGGCTCATTTTGCTTTGATATCAACTATTTTAGCTCGATATGGAGTGTTTTCACGAACTATTGAGAACTATTATATTTACAATTAGAAATAATTACATACTAAAAGCCCTGTGGTTTTCCTTGGTGCAGTTCCTAAACCAAGAAGAATATCTCAAAGGAGTGGACGTATATGCTTCTATCATCAAAGCTTATGCATCTTACACGGAGCAGACAAAACCTAAAGCTTCTAAAGATGAGTTGTAATGGACTGGTTCTATCTTATTATTGGAAACCAGTTTTCGCACCGCCATTCTTCCAGGCTGTACATCTACTGCAATGACTACTCGATCGAATAATGTTTCAGAATTCCTTTCTGGAGAGTTTAGGTGCTCTCATCACTTTGTAGATTTCAAGTACTTCTAGCGCTGACGCTGTGTTTGATTCAAACTGCTTTACTTACATAAAACTTCACTGATTGGTGCTAAAGTACTCCGTAACAAGCATGGTGCCATGGCATGATCTTCATGTCTCTGTAAAGAACTTTGAGGAAGTCGTCAATGAAATAATGTGCGTCATTTTCTTTCAGTTAAAGGTCAAGATACTCAACGAGTTTATCAATTCATGTACTCCGTAATAGTTTTTGTAAGCGTTGATGTAACAGAGTTGAGAGTTGAGAGTTGAGACCATATATGCCTGTCGTAAACTCCTTTATGAAACCAAAAAATTAAAAATTCCTTGATTTATTTGATATTACGTTACATATAATGACCTGTAACATACTAACATCCAGTAGATTTGCATAACTGAGCAGCTTCTAGGCCTAGACTGACCTAATTGTTGCAACTGCGTGCTTACTTAGATTCGCACAACTCTGCGTGCTTACGTGCCAACGTACAGAGATTACTTAAGACTGTAACCCAAATAGTGTCATCGGTTAACAAGAAATGCATACGGGAGGCTGTATCCATATGGCATATGGATATAGCATTCAAGTTTGTTCTATCTTCACCCACAAGCGGCACCATGCGGTAGTAGGCAAATTATTAGGTGCTTCCGGTAGCATGTGCTCCCATCCTAAGAATTTTGTACCTTTTACAGTTTTTCTTGTACCTAATCTGAAAAGGTACAAGAAAAATGACAAAAAATACAAGAAATTTGAGTGAGAGCACATGCTCCCGAAAGCATGATATAAATTGTGTGCGTAGTAGAGTGTTGGGGATATGGTGACACTGATAAACAGCAAAAGGGGTGTAGTCAGGCCCGACTCAGAGGGGTGGGCAAGAGGGGCAACCGCCCCGGGCCCCGACATTTAAAGGGCCCTTTTTTAAAAAAAACTTGTTATATATTATAAAAAAAAATTATATTCTATATATATAAATTACATATGATTGTCAGGAGAATAAGAAACTTTATTTTATGAAGGTTTTAGGGGCCCATAAATAAAATATGATTGTCGAGTGAAAAGACATCTCACTTCTTCCCCTTTCTGTGCGCATTGTGGGGATATCGAGGAAGATGAATTACACTTATTACGGGATTGTCCCTTAGCTCGAGAAGTGTGGGACTCTCTTGTTAGCTCAGATCGCCGACAACACTTTTTCCAACAAAACTTCCATCATTGGTTACTTGACAACATTGCTCCAACCTCATCTTGGGCCTCCGTTTTCGCCACAGCTGTGTGGTGGATATGGAAATGGAGGAATTGTCGAGTGTTTGGTCGACCATTTGATAATCCTTTTGCCCGTTCTGAGTTTGTCAAACATCAAGCGATACAGTATCTAGTGATTGCAGAAGAGAAGCTTGCTGCGTTGCACGGCGCGAAGAGGAAGCGGACTGAGGTAACGGTGAAATGGACTGTCCCACCTAGGGATTGGCACAAGCTCAACACAGATGGTGCTGTAAAGGGGAGGTCTGGTTTGGCTGGAGCAGGGGGACTTATTCGAGCTCATAACGGAGCTTTTGTGAAGGGGTTTGCTATGTCTTGCGGAATTTGTTCTCCAATCCGAGCTGAAGTTATGGCGGTGTTGAATGGGCTGAAACTTGCTCGAGCTCTGGGGCTGCAGAAGCTGATATTAGAAGTGGACTCGGAGGGGGTTGCTCTCTTCTTGAAGAATAGTGTTCCACCTTGGAATCCTGAGTTCTATCTCCTTGTTCAATGTCAGAATCTGACTGAAGAGGAAGGCTGGCAGGTTTTGGTGAAGCATGTGTATCGGGAGGCCAACGCTGCAGCGGATGTTCTCGCAAATGTTGGGGTGTTGATGGTGAATGACTACAAAGAGTACTCGTTGCCGAGTATGCATGAAGTGCTACTTGCTGATCTTATGGGAGTTAGCAAGACCCGTCTAGTTTAACTTTATTTGCTTTGCCCTTGTACCAAAAAAAAAAATAAAAAAATTCTCCATAAATTCCAGTATAAAGAGACTGAGACTTACAAATAGATAAGTAAAATAAAAAATAAGAATAATTATTGAAAAAACACGTACCTATTTTTACTCCATTTTTTTGTGTACCCAATACTTTTCTATTTATTCCTCCTCTTCTTTGTTATTCCCTAAATATTTTTGAGGACTGTTGCATTCGCAATTAAAAGTACTTGCACTCTAACAGCCCTGTGGTTTTCCTTGCTGCAGTTCATAAACCAAGCAGAATATCTTAAAGGTGTGGACGTATATGCTTCCATCATCAAAGCTTATGCATCTTACACAGAGCAGACAGAACCTAAAGCTTGTAAAGATGAGTTGTAAAGGGCAGGCTCTATCTTTCGCTTACTTATATTCTAGCGTTTACATTGATACTATATTTTTGAAACAACCTAAAGTGAAATTTGAAACGAGCCAGACAGAACCTAAGTGAAATCTGAAACCACCTTCATCTAATAACAATACTGCGAAACTAAAACATATATTCTAGCACTTTACATTACGACGAAAGTGGCAAATAGGCCCCAAGACTGTAATGCTATGTGTGATTAAACCCCCTAACTGTTAATTGGAGCAAATAAGCCTCATAAGTCGCTCTTCATTGGTTTGACTATCTTTTTCTGGTCATTTTAACTTTGTAAGCCACAAAGCTTTAGAAAAAGTTAAGTGTATGGCACACTAGCTCATAATTACAAAATTATATGTCCAAAAGAGCATAATTATCATTTCAGTTTTTCTACAAACAGATCCCCACCTCTTTAAAAAGACTAACGATGCTTAATTGCATCAAATAATATATACCATCTATTGCCATTTGAACATTAATTGCACCGAAAGCGAATTAACTCAAAATTTATAATCAAAGTGGAACTATGGCACATATAGATTCTTCGCGTCATGTAGCAGCTGGCAAAGACATCAAGCTAGGCACAAATGGCATGACTCTGATGCCGTTCATATTTTCATTTATCCCGGGCTTCGATAAGTCAGCCTTCTCATACATATTTCCCACTTTGGGATCACACTCATAGAGCTTTTGGTTACCTGCTAGGATCATCAATATCTTCTTGCCATCCTCAAGGACTTGGATCACCTCGAGGGGTATGAAACCGTAGACAGGCATCGAAGGAATACTATTTATCACTGTCAAGCAAGTCCAAGACTCATCCACCGCATACTCTTTCATCACCCAAATTTCTATGGATGCAAAGCCCACTGCGAATGCACAGAGTAAGCCATCCAACGCCACGAGACACCTGATATCCATATGAGAACACTTGGGTGAAGGAATTAAATCAAGCTCCTCAGAGTCAATGTCGAACCTTAGGATAAACTTCGTGTAACTTACTAGCCAATGCATAGCACCATTCAACGCTACAGGATTTCCAATATTTCCTATCGTTTCCATCTTGTTGAATAGTGCATCACTGCGAATGATCTTCCTCCAATTGTTTTTATTACGACTGGATGCTCTGCAGCCTACGGTGAGGACCTCTACAGCCCACCGAAACTTGGTGTAACCACGACTGGTATTAGAAGCAAGTCTAACCACCTTATATTGGCATGTCTTGGGGCCATAACCGATACAATACCCAGTCCTGTATATGTCTTGGTCTAATGACGAATCAGAAGGAAGGATCAGGCACTTGCGAGTCGCCGGATTCACTAGGCGCAAGAATTCCCGACAGGAAAGACGAAAATTTTGTAAACTCTTTTCTGTTGTGTACAAAAGGAGCCAACCATTGACTGAAGGACACAAGATCTCGCAATGCGAGACGACCACCCTTTTGTTTTCTCTAAAAAAAACCATGTTCAAGGGGGCGAAGTCAAATTTATCGTAATTGATATGATACTCAACTAGGTAAAATTTAGCATAATCGTAAACCAAGAAACTGCATGGATGACGAGGGGAAGAAGGAATATGATTACTGGTACTATGCAATTGGAATAAAGGGTGAGCAAAGTGAGGGTCCAAAAATATGTCGTGAAGCTCCTTATTATTGCATGCAAAAAATTGGATGATGGCACTAGCAGGCAACTTACTTATTATTTGCATTAGGATATCTCTTGGTAGCTCCATGATGCTACTACATCGTTGTTGACCTGTTGTAGTAATTTTCTGTTCTTCCTTTTCCATTAGTGTGGAGTCGTATGCAACTTTAAGCATCAAATAAGGATGAGATTGATCGCACCAAAACAAAGGAGGCAGATGAATGGCTCCTCTGATATTTAGATTAGCAGCTCCTTTATTCATACTGCGCAAAATTTATATTGGCAGCGTATATTAGGTAAATTTATTGGGCTAGGGTTTTTGGCTTTTTTGGGCTGGGGTTTTCCGGCCGAATTGCCAAAAAGGTAAAAAAAAACCACCCTCAACGACAACTTTATTAATAAAATATCTCAGGCGACAATTTGGTAAAAAAAATTCACACCGACGACATCTAAACTAAAAGCCATACATTTTTGCCTGACTACAAGCGCGTGACATACAAGAACTGATAAATTTTGTTTTATCAATAACAAAATCAATTTCCCCCTCTTTTCAATTCATTTCTTTATTTCCTTAATTACTTAACCCCACCACCCCCCCCC